>APFE031198499.1:87802-114529 GCA_000404065.3 Pinus taeda
TTTACCAAAAAAATAAAAATAAAAAATGATAATAATAATAATATCTTCTTTATGAATTTAATTCTCTAATTTTATCTAAACACAATGTAAAATTTTAACATTTCCACATGTTGTCTAAAAAATTATATCTAAACTTTTTAAATAATATATAAAAATTTAAACTAAACCTTCTAAGTTAAAAAAATCTATACTCAATTTAATCTAAACCAAATATAAATTTTAACATTTTCAAATATTATCTAAAAATTCATACCTAAACATAATATAAATTTATCATTTCCAAGTATTAATTTAAAAATTCATAACTAAGCTTTATTAATATTTATTAAGGAAAAAATATATTTATTAATCCCTCTCACCAAAGACTAGCATTCACGTTACCTCAAAATGTCTTGACTTTACACTATTTTACTGAATTTTTACTATAATTTTTGTTGACTTTATAATATATATTATAAATTTGACGGCCTTCGAATCTTACAGGACACAATACAAATTTTATTCTTAATTTGCTAGTTATAAGGATCAAGTCATTATATTGATATTACAAAATTATTTAGAACAAAATAAACCTATTACCTAAGCCATTCTTCTTTATCGCCTTAATTTTAATATATTTTAAATTGCATTATCATGATGACTCATAATTTATATTATAAGGAAATAATATATATATATATATAATATATATATATATAATATAATTATATATAAATTTATTTTATTTTATTAAATATTTTAATAATACATTTGTAGAGAATAACATTTGGATTGATATATATCAATTTCATTCTCAAAGTTATTAGGTATTTAGATTTTTAAAAAAAAATACTAACTTTAATTTCTTAAACTCTAAAATATTATCCAGATTCGTACATTAAAGATTTTGAACCATTCGTTATTTAATAATTTTGAGATAGATTTAACCAATATGAAATTTCCGTTTTTAAGTTAAAAATGGGGTCATAATAAGTATTTTGTAATGGTTTATCAAAATGATTTGATATAAAATGAATGTTAAAATATAATATTTATAAATGTCGCTAAAAAGGAGAGAAAGAAATGAATGTTAAAATATAATATTGATAATTGTCGCTAAAAAGGAGAGAAAGAAGGGAGGTCATAGTTAACCCAAATCCCATCCTGGTATGAAAGGCATTGTGACCATGTCAAGTTTTGAGAGAAAGTTGTCACCTCATGCTTTTATGTGTACCTACTTCCACCATGTATATATTGAACATTTGAGATTATGAAAATGTTTAATCCTTAAGATATTTATATTTATTTGTTGTTGCTTTAGGCATGATTTTTTATTAATCTTATGAAGGAAGGGTTACAATTAATTACTTGACATTTATTGTTTTATTAATAAAAAATGAATAATGTTTACGGAGTTTTTGATAAATGGTGATTGGATGCTCTGTTAAGACACTCTTTAATGTGAAGTTATTGGTTCCATGTCTTGTACAATCAAGGTGATATATTGAATATGATGAAGATGTAGTCTTACCAAACTTACAAAAAAAATAAAGAATGAATAACATTGTTGAATCATGTGTATGAGTACCCAACTCATAATTACGATTTTTTTATAGCAAATTGAATTCTATATTTAGTTATTTTGACTAGTTTTATGAAAGAATCACAATGATGAGTTAACATAGAATCAACACGCATTAAAAGTTTAATTCCATCTTTGACTTGGCATATATACAACCGGGGTTAGGTTTATGTTCAACACTCCCCATGGATGCTTTGTTCTAGCATGTAGGCTAAAATAGTTTCCTAACTAATTATTGTAACACTACTTTTTGGTAGAAGTTTAGAGCTATTTCACTCTCTTATACTTAGTGTGTAAGTTGGCAGGTCACTATGTATATAGATACTTATGAGAATTAAGTTTTGTGAGAGAGTTGACCTTGTCCTTATATTTGTAATTTCTTAGCTTTAACTCAAGAGAGACATCCATGGTAAATCCCTATATGACTAAGTGGAAAGTCATTCCTTAACCATCATTCCAATTATTCAAGTTCATTGCAAATATAGATTTATTTTTTTTATTTACATTTCACCATCATTCTACTTATTCAAGTTCATTGCAAATATATATATATATATATATATATTATTATATATATATTTTATTTCTACATTTATTTTGTGAATTTACATGTTTCAGGTAACTTATTATTATGATGAATGGCCTTGCATAAATAACTAATGGAGGTGGCTTCTATGACTACCTTGTTTCTTTATTTAGCATGTATATATAGTGTAAATATTGTATGTTGAAGTGATTATAGTGAATTTAGTCTCTATGGGAATATATTATTTAATACAAATATTTGGCATGTTGTATACTAGTTATATAGAAAATGAGATCTTGATCTTATCCATGGTTAATGAGACTTGGAAAAACATCACTAAGTCGTGGTTAAATTATAAAGGGATTAATATCTTATTTCCTCAATGACATTAAGGAGGGATCTAGGTACAACACATGTGGTATCAAAATACAAATATAAAATTAATACCTTCGGAAAAAAAGTATTGAGTAGTTAACGATTACTATAATTTTAGGAGAGATTTGAAAGACAATTATTATTGTTGTGAATAACTGGTCACTAAGCAATAAAATTTTGTTAATTATATATAGGGGCATCAAATTTGGAGAGACGATCTTAATTTATGATAAAATTCTCAAGTTGCACTTCATTTACGACGAATACCTTCATAACGCCCTCCTCCCACATATACCAAAGTAACTGACCAATCGAGGTAAACATGTGACGAGAGGCTACTGTGATTGGATTCAACCTCCTATGTGACCTTAAGGAAAGGGAATTGATGGAAACACAACATAGATAACTTCCACATCAGTTATAGGACCCCTGAGAACCATGCCAACACTTCAAGCAGCTTGCCCCTAGGTCCCATTGAAGTTTTTGATCACATGACCTCTAGATACTCTCATGCTATGGGTATGCCAGCGTCTAGGGACCTCTGGATGCTCTCACAGGCTTGCAAGCCAGTGTCCAGGGACCATTTTGTCCAGTTTTGTGCCAACATCTCGAGATTTGAGCCACTTTTTTAGGCCCAAAGCCCAGGTCACTTCCTAGAATGGAATGACATCTTCAAAGCAGTAAAATAATAGGGAAATAATGATACAAAATCAATTAGTTGAACAAGCCCTTAACTAGACCCCTACTAGCCATGATAGGCATTTTGTAAAGCATATCACAAACATGTAATCTACAGGAGTAAACAACAGATTTAAGCATAGGGATCTCATACTTATCTAAGAATCACTAGGAACCATTGTTCCCTCATGTCATTTGTTGCATTATCATCTATTAGGTCATATATACATTATCCATTCATTTATAAGTAAAAACATGATAAGAGCTGTACATAGTTGTTGTCATAAAACATATACATAACCAACATAGTAACAACATAAATACCATAAATACATCAACAATAGAATCCACATATAACCCAGTGCATTTACACATGAAAACCAAAGGGATTAATTTATCATTAATGAATGTAGAAACCAACCGAGGATGGGACTACCATGTTCCACCCAACCATAGATTGGCTGAGCCAAATCTCTCTTTAGCTACTCACCCCTATCCCATATTCCAAGCATGAATGTGGAACTCATAACCAACCGAAAATAATCAAACAAGCATGATACTACCAGAGTTCTCCACCTACACCGTGAGGAATTTGAGTGCCTCTTAGTCTCTCATGATTTAACATAATCCACAGTCTGATTCAGGGATCACTAGGCCCTACATTGAGACCCACTCTCTAAGCTTTACCATACATCCCATCCCAGGACTACTAAGCCCAACGAAGAGAAATGCACCTCTTGGATTTATCGTACATCCTTCCATTTACCGACAAGGATTCCTAGGCCCATCGAGGCACATAATCATGGATTTACCGCAACCCACAGTCTGGCTGAAGGGTTACCAGGCCAGTGGTTTTACCGTGATCCACAGTTCGGTTCAAGGACCAATAGGCCATGTGTTTGTCATTTTAGAGATCCACCCCACTCAACTTTGAATCCATCTGACAATCTTAGTGAACCAAAGTATGAGAACCCATCTCATCAAGGCTATCAAGAAATGGCAAGGCTAGGCTAAAAAACATGGTCACACCTGGAAAAACCCATGCCATAACAACAAAAGAACCACCTATAATACCATGCCTACCAAATCTAGCAAGGAAATTACACATCCAAATCAATACCGGCAAATAATCTTGTTGTAGCTGCTTGATCCTACTTTTCCTTACTTGATATTCGCTTCCTCTTGCCTTTTTTGCCTTGCTTGATCCAATGCTCAAGTGCTCCAAGAAAACTCAAGTGTCCAAGAGTAAGAGAGAGAGAGAATAATGAGAGAGCTTCCAAACTGAACTGACAAAATGTTACTAACTGATCCTCAAAAGCCTTTTTATTTATGAGGCCTCTATTTTCTTCATTTTTCGTTATTTTCCTTCAATTTTCTTCTCACATGCAACCTGTGACCTTTCACATCCCTTCTCCTAATTTCCATTTTTTCATGAATAAATGTGCCAAAAAATCCATTTTTCCTTTCCAAAGCCTCAATCATTGCCTTTGCCAATTTCCTTAGCCATAATAAACCAAATGAACACCCCCCTAGGATGTCTTGCCCAACATTAAGCTTGGAATAATTATCCCAGGGTTAGTTTATATTTATTGCATGGAATTTTTACCAGGGTTGTTACAACCTTATTCCATTTATGGAGAAATATAATATTCAAATTATATTAACTTGTTTAATTGTAAACATTTTGTCTGTATCCATTAAATATAATCAAAATTAATAAAATTAGTTAAATTTGAGTCATTGTATTTTATAAAATGGAATGGTTGAGTTTTGAAAATTTGAAATCATATCAATGGTGAAGTATTCTATCTTATTTCATATGCAATAATTGAAAACTTAATAATTATCTAAGCATCGCTTTGTATATGAAAATTGCCTCAAAAAATGGCAAACAATCTGATACATCATGGCGCCTGAATTAAAGAATCGACATAATATAAAAGAGGGCAACTAATGTGTCGCCCATCACTAGTAAAGTGTGCAATGGTGGTGACTAATAATGAGAGGCATCTAACCTCTTGTGCAGTAAAAGAAGAAATCCACACTTGTCCACTATGCACCTGAAAATCTGTTGGACGAACGACATGAGGCCCAACATATCTCTAAGAGTAGGCAATTTGACTCTTATTTTCAACCCCATGGGGGACATCATGGAATTGAGAAAATATTCCCCTCTTGTATAGGCCAATGATAAAATATATGTCCTCCTCAGAATACCTATACGACACCTTAGAACCAACATGGAAACCTTGTTCCTAGACACTCACTGGCGGATCAGATGCACCAACAAGATAGAGTGCACTTTCAGGGATGTATCCTCCTCATAGTACTTGAGGAGGCCTACATTTCTTAAGAGCGCTCAGGTCATTGCACCAATAGGGTGAGGGTATAAATCTATCTCCCTCTCTCGGGCCTCCCATGGTTGGACCATATTGTACTAGTATTCCATTTTCTCCTACTCCTTCTACTGCTCCCTCTATTGATGTCTCTGCCACATGATTGACATATAAAATACATTAGCCTCATACATAAAATAATTTTTTTTATTAAATAAAAAAAGTATTTACAAATACGGAAACATAACTTTCAATTAATAAAAAGAACCATCCCCGATGTGCCCAAAAAACAGTAATGCACCAACTCTGATAGCGCTATCAAACACAATCACACCGGATACAGTGCGCTCATATGTATGATGCACCATTGTTGGTTCACATATTTAAATTTTCATCGTGGTGCATCTCATGATTATGCACTAGTGCACACATATAACCTTTTCAGACCGGTACATAACGTTCAGGTCATCGAACGCACCGAGCTATATTTTTTAATATTATTTTTGTAGTGTGCTTGGTAAATATAAATGCACTGAGCGTAACCTAAAAATGTACACACCGATGTACAATTTATAGTTTTTCTTGGTGCATTTTCATTTATGAAACACACCATAACAATAGCGATGTGTTAGATTCATGCATCGAACTACGGTGCACCCTGTAAATTTACAGGGTGCGAGCAAAACATATCAAGCACACTGGAAAAAAAAAAAGAGAGAGAGAGAGGAAGAAGTGGATTTTTTAAGTTAATTTGCAATTCTAATCCGCTAAAAAATTAAATTAGAGAGAAAAATATAAATTAATTGGCCAATTGCTCAATGGGGAGGCATTGTTGACACGTCATTGAGCAAAAACAATTCACCACCATTTGAGAAAATTGGAAAGCCACGCACTGAGCACGTACGGAAGGATGGTGAGCAAGAGAAACACTGACGTCAGGGAACTTGCATGAGGCAAGAGTGGAATCGGTGCTTCAGAGCTCTATAGCACTATAGATGCTAAAAATGAAATTTACAATTGAGAGGTTTTTTTTATCTAACCATATTTCGGTGCATTATTATAACAACATCGATGCGTAAAATATCCAAGAGCACCACTTCTTTTTATTTAAATTAAAAAACCTATAACGATGTTTTTTTAAGACACTGTGAGGCGTTCTAATACATTTACTGCAACGTTACTTAATTTGACTATAGCACCGCATTTAAAAATAAAATAAAAACCTCCTAGTAGTGCTCTTTAGAAGACACACTAGGATGTTTTAATACATGAACCGCGTCGGTGCTTCTTTGGAATATAGCACTGCATTATTTTTTAAATTAAAAACTATATCGATGCTCCTTCTAAGTATGCACTGGGGCGTTTCACTACAAGGAGGGCACCGGTGATGCGGGTGTATTTAACACCTTCAATTTTTAAAAGTTAACCTTTTTCCGGTGCTATCGATCACTCAAGCACCAATGCATTTTGTAATTTAACACACCTTTTTTTTATAAATAAATCAGCGATGGTGCACCCTGTTCTATTCGGCATCGGTGCTTATATGTCTTGTAAAGCACCTGTGCATTTGTATATTGTAAACATACTATAAAAAAAACATCTGCCCGCCAACCTCCGCTACAAACAGATTTCTGGGCTATTTTATAGGGGCTTCCGCAAAAACCTCTGCTGGAAGTTCTTTTCCTTGTAGTGTCAACCACTAGGGAAAAAGCACACATAATTGGTCAAGCAATTAGAACAACATCAAAGCCTGCTTGAGGAAGGTAATGTTGAACCTTGGAACTTCTAAAAAGAAAGAGAATTAACAAATAATTTTTTTGCAGTGAGTACGTAAGAGGAAGAACTATTTATATTAAAATCTCATAGTTTGTGGCTTAAGGCAGGAAATCAAAATGCCTCCATTTTTCATAAGCATGCCAAAGATTGTGAATTAAGAAATAGATTCACAAAGATAATTCCTGAAGGAAGGTCGAAGGTATCCTCCTTTGAAAATATTAAACAAGAATCCTTATTGCATTTTCAAATCCCAAGTTCAAGATTTTCTTAACAATGTTTCCACCATTGTTTCAAATTCTAGTAATTTGTCTCTTGTTAAAGAAATAGATAAAGTTGAAGTCCTAGATGCAATTTGGTAATTGGATCCGGATAAAGCCCCTGAATGTGATGGTTTTACTATAAGTTTCTTTAGGTATTTTTGGATCATGATAAAAAACGTTTTATTGCAAATGCTAAACAGTCCGAGGAAAAAGAAAGGATAGGTGGTGCCACTAATTCCTCCTTTCTTTCCCTTATCCCTAGAGAATCGAATCCATTAAATTTCACTAGATTCCACCCCATATCTTTATGCAACACAACTTATAAAATTTTTACGAAGATTATTGCAACAAGACTAAAGAAACTACTACTAGGAATAATCTCAAAAAAACGAGGGGTTTTATGCAACAAAGACAAATCTTGGACAATATTATTCTTGCTTAAGAGGTGATCCATTCGAGTAAGGAAGCTGGTGATCGAGAAAGGTGATAAAGTTGGATAACGCAAATGCTTTTGATCGACTAAGACATTCCGTTTTGTATCTTATGCTTGAAAATTTGGGCTTCAGTAAAGAGTTTATCCAACGAATAAAGGCAATGATGCACTGGTTCTCCATGGATTGCACCATTGGTCAATGATCGTGCCACTCCTTTTTTTATAACATCCAGAGGCTTAAGACAAGATTTTCCGCTGTCTCCTCTTCTCTACATTATAATGGCTGAAATTCTAAGCCGAAACCTAGAGAAAGTAAGACAAGAAGGATTTCTCATGGGGTTGAGTATAGCGAGGAATATTAAAGGAGTGAATCACTCCCAGTTTGCAAACTATACTCTCTTGTTGGGGGGCGCTTAAAAAATTATAGTGACTCGCTTCAAGAAGATTTTGAATCCATACATAATCTTTCTAGAGGGATGATTAACAACAAAAAGATGTCAAGTGTATGGATGGAATTGTCATGATTCAATACTACATGAGATCTCTCGAATATTAGAATTTCTTGTTATTCCAGATTGGATATCCTTCAAATATTTGGGAATTAATTTCCTTGGGTTCATCCAATGCCAAAGACTGTGAGGAAGTATTGCAGAAGATAAGGAAAAAAATTCAATCATGGGGTGCTCAGTGGTTAAATATGGTAGGAAAGGGAGTATTAATCAAATCAGTTCTATCCTCCCTTCTAGCATATGTCAGCACATGTTTGTTGGAACCAAAAGGTATAATTCACCAAATAAATGTTTCATTGTGGAAGTTTCTTTGGCATGGGGGAAAGAATAATGAAAATCGATACCATCTTGTGAATTGGAATACGGTTCACCTTCCCAAATAAGTTGGAGATATAGCAATTAAGGATCTAGAGCTCATAAACCTTGCATTGGGGGTACCTTCTATCAAACTCTAAGAAATGGTGGAACGTTGCCTTTATTTGCAAATAATTTCATAAGTCAAGGCTCCTTCGACTTGAGATTGAGTCATGGCCAGACCAAGGTTCAAAGATTTGGAAATTATGTAAAACAGTAGCCCCCGTCATCATTGATAAATTGTGATGTAAAACCGGGATTGGTGTGTGTATACACTTATGGAAGGATCGAATCCCCACCGCAGAGATCGCACATGAAAATTCCAGAATGAAGTAATTGGCGAATTGGATGGAGGCTAAAGGGTACAATAAGACTACAAATATTTCTCAGTGGGATAATGAAGGTTAGTGGAAAGGTTGGTCTTTCCTTGATGTACCTCTAGAGTTGCACTTGTATTGCATCACCCTAATCAAATCTTTAAAGGGATATGATCCAATTGTTACCTCTCGGTTGGATCAACATATTTGGATGGGTAGCAAAAATAACATCTACTCAGTTAAAGCATGGTATGAATCATTGCTTCAAGCATTCCCACACCCTCCTTCAGATCGAATTTTGGGCAAAATATGGAATCCAGATAGGATGCAAAAGATTAATTTTTTTTGTTGGGAGTTGATACATGAGAAAATTTTGACTGCAGAAAATAAAATAAAAAGAGATATATAGGGCCTCTCTGTGGTCTTTTGTGTGAACAAACAAAAGAGAACATCCCTCATCTCTTTCAATAGTGTCCTTTTGCATTGGAAGTTTGGAAATTGGCTTTGGCTCAAGTTATGGACTTATCAAGCATTCTAGGGAACGCAGTTGTCTATAATGAGACTTTTTGGAAGCCTTTCCGGTGGGTTTTTCCGGTCAAAATCCGACAGCAATTTATTGGAATCACAAGTTTGATATATAGTTTCTGCACAATCAAAGTGCCCCGAGGGTTTTTCAGGGTGCTGAATCCAAATATGCAGTTAAAAAACCATTTTAACTGCAACAAATCAAGATTTAAGCTCAATTTCCTCTGCCCGATTCTGTCACCGGAATCTCCAAAAAGTCGCATTATGGACAACTCCCTAGGGAACTGACAATAAATATTTGTGTGATGGAGGAAAAAAAATCGTTGTCAAAGAAAAATTGATTCAATGGTGGTGAGAAGTTGGATTCCTTTCCCGAAATATTTATGTTGGGAAATTTGGATTGCTCGAAATCATACCATCTTTTGGGCCTTCCACCCAAATCTTATTCACTCAACCTCTACAGCCTTACAATTGCTTTTTGAGACAATCTCAACATGAGGATTTGATCTAGAAAAGTACAATGACTTATCAGCGAATGAAAAGGATTGGCTCAAACTTGTTCAAGTTTCAAATGAGAATTACAGCTTCAATATCAAAATTACTGGAATATTTTTTTTTTTTAATAAGAATGAAGAGCGATGAATTCCAGAAATGGAGAAAAACTAAGTTCATCACTATTAACGTTTTTTTTTATGGAGCTTAAAAAAGTAACCCTAGGGTGACATGAGCATGAAGGGTTATCTTTCACCCCGATGAAGCAAGAGAGATTCATTTTGCTTGGGGATTAAGGGAAAAGACTAATAACCAGGTCAAATACTTAGCATTATGGCCAGGACTAGATTTGGTAGTATACAAATGTATTTACCATTTAATGGTCTTTGGGGATTCAATGATTGTAATTTCAACAGGGGAATAAAATCAACGAGAATTATATTAATGTCCAAGCTCCCATTCTGCACAAAATGTATCTTCAGATTTCAAGGTTTGAAAAGATAAAATTTTATCATGTGAAATGACACCTTAATTCTGAGGTAGATTCTTTCACTAACTAAGGCTTTGCTTTGGATCAAGGAGTAATGGTCTTGGATGATAAGGAGCTTAGCATAAAACCTTTTCCATGAAATTCAAGGGTATAACTCAAACATAAATGATAATCAAATGGTTAATGGCTCAAATTAATAGAAGGGGCGTTGTGGACCCCATTGTCATATCACACTATGGGCATTTGTTAAATGAGATTACTGCTCCCTTGCTCCAAAATAGATTAACTAATGGTTAAGGAAGGGATCAGGCCTCCACCTGGATCGCTCATGCAATGCATATCATATCATAGAACAGATGGGGGATATTTTTCACTAGCAAAAAATACATCCAAGAGTGCATAAATCTCATCACCTCATTCGATCTATAGTTCACATGCTCATGATTTCTGATTTCCTTGGAGATTGTTTCTAATTACAGAATGAATATGTTTCCATTGGATCTTTCTGTCTAGCCATTGCATGCAGGTCCGACCAACATTAAAGGCATGAATAGAAGTGAATAATTGAGGAATTCAGCTCAGTCTAGCGATAAAAAACGACGATGCAGTCATGCCATTATCAAATTGAAATTCAAATTCTCAGATCCCCAAGGAAAAGCACAGTCTTGGAGTGTAGCTTTCCCCATGGATAGTTAGCCCAGTGCAAACGCAAAAGAAAATAATCTTCATGTAACTCAGATGGTAGTGTCTATGGAGTTTCTCATTTCCTTGACCTCTAGGTTTGGGGAAATTAAGGTGTTAAAATCTTGTGCCCAATTTGGGCTCTTATCTTAGAATCATAATCTGCTGGAGATGAAACTAGAGCAGTTGCAATTTACGGCTAAAATGATAAGCTCTAGAATGGATAATTCACTTCTAGCGGAAACAGAAAGGAGAATTGTGGCAAGTAGTGGCGAATCTGAAGATTTTGAGGTGAATAGGGAGGTGACTTTAGGCTCACAAGGTTTGAGGCTAATATTATTATATATCTGCAAAACATTACAATCATTACAATGTTGTCCTCTAAATAAATTATTACATTAAATCCTAAATGTGTAGAATTGTTCTGGAAAGGTTGTGCTTAGAATAGTTGAATATGGACAGGCTGTAAATTGAATCAATCCATGTTGGAGCTTTTGAATCTTTTTGAATGTAGTAGAAGCTATGCATTATGATGTATAAGGTTATGATTTTCAAATCAGGGAATATTTTAATGCATATCCATAACTCTTTCTTAAAAAAAAAAACTAACTTAAAGATTTACAAGCTAGGGAGGGACCAAATTTCTTGAAGTGTGAAACTCTTTTAGAATGAAAAGGTATATGATCTCTCTGGACACTTAGTAGATCTAGAGTTAAGATGAATCTAGGCTACGTTTGATAACTTGCATACTACAAAGATTTTAAATCAGTGAAATTTTTTCAAACTATTGTATAATGTTAGACATTATCTAGACCAAAAATTGCATTTGAGAGTAGGAGTGCTTGAACCCAATTTTTAATGGTGGAAATGTATAGTACCCAAAATCTTAAAATTTGATACATGTAACCAGTTTCTACAAATTTCCCCATTTTATCAAAATCTTGCTGGAATTTCCATTATTTTTCGGACAAAAAATAAACGAGTTGTCTTTAATGCGACTTTTTGGAAGTTTTTCCCATGGGTTTTTCCAGTCAAATTTCTCTAAAATCTCACAAGAATTTATTAACCCATTGAGACTCCTCTAGCTAGTAACTGGAAGGAGGATGTTACTTTCGGTGAAGTAGTGGAGGCTACTATTTACAGGAAACTTGTGGGTTCACTCATGTATTTGGTGAACACACGACCAAACATGTGTTATTTAGTTAAACAACTTAGTCAAGCAATGGTTAAGTCAACCATGCTGTATTGGAAGGCAACCAAACATGTGTTGAGATACCTCAGAAGCACTACTCAATATGGTGTTTGGTACATACAGATAGAGGGTGTGAAGCTTCAAGGCTTCATCGATGCAGATTGGAAGGGATTCCATCCAACAGGGAGAGCACATCAGGTGGGGTCTTCAGTATTGGGTCAACAGTTGTTTCTTGGTATAGCAGGAAACAAAGATCAGTTGCACTCGGTTCAACAGAAGAAGAGTACATGGCTGCTAGTCAAGCAAATTGTGAGGCGTTACACAATATTTTGTCACACCTCCTATTCTCTTCCTATTCCATATCCCAAAGTGCCAAAACATTGACAATTGTGCAGCATATCCATCATGATATACAGACCAAAACCTCCCTAAAGAACCAAAGGAAAAGGGCTAGTGCGTTTTTCTCCACTGCCTACTCGTGTTGATGGAAGATTGTTGTGTTGTACCCTAGCGCTCCCAGCGTAGGTTTTGATATGAAAACCCACACTGAACCTCTTCTGGCAGGTTTTCCCAAATTGGAGGAGAAGCTTCGTGCACTAGAATCTTCACGAACAACGAGTTAGATAGTGGTTGTTGTTGATATGGTCAAGCTCTCCCATTTGGACCTCTTTATTTTATCATTATGGGCTTTCCCCTTGATATGTGGACCTTCCTCCCTATTTTGTGGATCCATAACTCGCTCTCCCTTCCTATAAATCAACTCCCTTCCATCCCTAAATGGTTGGTCATTGGTTGCCTCGATTCCTATACTGAGATTATGCTCAAATGTCGGCCAATCTAACTTGGAGAAGTGCTTGAAGAATCTTTGCTTGGATTTGGAAATCCACCAAAAGAAGGTCTCCAACACCAAGGTATATGATATATGCTTCCCTTTTTATCTTATTAATATATACATCTGATGTTCACTTTCCATAATTGTGTAAATGCTTATGCTTTTAGCTTAATAATCCTTCATCTATTAAGTAGTTTTTGTTTGATGTATGCCATATATGCTCTTGCATCTTGCATAGCTCTTTGATATTTCTTACAGGTGCTCGGATGTGAAGAAAAAGTAAGAAGCGATCCTGCAAGCAATGGATTCAAATTTATCTCCAAAGGATTGAGCGATTAGCATTAGAGCGAGGTAGGCTACTCTCTCTTTGCATTTGTTAAACATAAGCTAGAAAAGTGTGTGTTAGTTTGTTTAGTTTGTTGCTAGACCCACTCATTGGGCTAGAGGGATTGTATCTGTCCGTAGAGGGGATTTACCTTCACAACAGAGGCTATCTTGATGAGGAAGATTATTGTTGGTTTGTTTGGTCAGCAGATGGATCCAACTGTGATTTAATGTGACAATCATAGTTGTATCAAACTCTCTGAGAATCCAATTTTTCATAATCAGTCCAAGCATATTGATATCTGGTATTATCATCTTCGAGATTGTGTGCAGAGGAGAATTATGTTGTTGGAGTACATTCCCACAGAGGAGCAAGATGCAAATATTTTGACAAAGGCTTTGCCAAGATGCAAATTTGAGTTTCACAGAGGCAGGATCAAGGTAGTTGATAATCCCTTTCTTGTTGAGAGGGAGTGTTAAAAATAGCAACAGGAAATCCTTATTTAATGTGTCCTTGAATTAAATTAGGAATTAAATTGAAATTAAATTCTCATAGCAACTTGTAATAGTTAACTAAGTTAATTTGACTTAATTGGATTAGGAAATTTGAGTTGGAAGTCTACCTAGAGTCATGTAGATTGATCTCTAAAGTTTATGAGCCTAGGTTGAGTTCTTTTGAGTTGTAATTAATTAACTTAGTCTAACTGAGTTATAGTCAGTTAAACTAGTTCTAACTGTTGGAGGAACTAGTAGGAGGTCTAGTAGTGGGGACGGGCACTAGTGCATATTCACTTCCACACCAGTTAACTGAAGATTCACTCATAAATAACTCATGCATGTCAGTTCATAGGAAGACCCAGTTGAGATTAGAGTTCAGGGACAGTGTACTATCAATCGTATAATTTTTCCGAGTTGTATAGATGGTGCATGAAATTAGTTGAGGGCCTATGGATGGATGACATAGTCATGGGTGGAGAATTTCCCAATTAAATATTGGATAATTCTCTTAGGAATTGCGAAAGGAAGTAGGGCTTGGCAGGAAACAGAATTGGCTAAGTGTTGGCTTGAGCTGGCTTGTGAGGCAGAGAGATAGATTGTATTTGTGCAAGAATTGTTCAGGTTGAACAAGCATTATATTTTCTTCTAAGATATTCTAGTTAATGCAATATAGATAGTCATGGTTTTGAGCAATTTCTTTCCCCATAAAAAATATTGTGTTATGTGCGATTAATATTCTTCCTTTTCTGGTTATTGTTTTCAACGATAAATTTTGGTTTTCGTTGAAGAATTGAGTAGATTCTTCTCTTATGTTTTAGCATATCACATAGGTTGTTGAATCTACAAGTAAAAATATAAAACTTGATCCAATCCGCAAGGAGCTCTTCTTTAGTTTCATGTGCAAGTACACCTGTTCCCCAACCTGGAACTCTTTGAACAACTTGTTTTACTCTGCATAGCTCTTCTTCCTATTTTGTGTTGCCTTTAGATTCTTCTTTATAACTTGCATCTCTTGCTCCATGTCTGCCAACATGTCCAGTCCAATATACACCCTGTTAACTGGATCTCTCCAACTGATGGAAGTATTGCAACTCCACCCATACAATGCCTCAAAAGGACTCATCCTCAATGACTCTTGATAACCATTGTTGTCTGCGAACTCAACCAAGGGAAGATACTCCTCGCACTCCCACTGCTGATGCATCACATACATCCTCAACATGTCCTCCAATATCCTGTTGAACCTCTCTGGCTATCCATCAGTCTGCGGATGATAAGTTGTACTGAAGGCCAACTCTGTCCCCAAACCTACAAACAACTCCTTCCGAAACTTGGAAGTAAACTTTGCATCCTTGTCTAACACAATCTTCTTCGGACTACCATGCAATCTAACCGCATCTCTAATGAATACTTGTGCTACATCGCTAGCTGAGAATGTAGACTTCACTGGGATAAAGTGTGCACCTTTGTCAACCTGTCCATAACAACCATGATGGAATCATGTTGTCTCATTGTCCTCAGCAACCCTATGATGAAGTCTATGGAAATGACCTCCCATTTCCATTCTGGAATTGCAATCGGCTGTAACAATCCACCTAGATGTTTTCACTCTGCCTTCAAACGCTGACAATTAAAACACCTAGCTAAAAACTCTGCTACATCCCTTTTTAGGTTCAGTCAATAATAAAATCTCTTCACTATTGTTAGTGTCTTATGATAACCTGGGTGACCCAAATATGGTTTCGCATGAAGCTCCCTCAAGATCACCTTCTTGAGCTCACTTTTGTTTGGCACATATATCTTGTCTTTGAATCTTACCATTCCATTTGCTATAAGCCAATAGTCCACATCTCGTGCACCTACACATGAACCTATACCATTACTTGTACTTGGACTATCACCTATACCTGTACCAGTACCCTGCTGCAACCTGAGCATAATCTCTACATATCTGGCATCCTATTGACTTGCCTGCAAGATCCTATCATGTAAGTCTATCCCATAGGAGGTCATAGTTTCTAAGTGATTTACCTGTATCCGCCCGCTAACAACATTTTCCACCCTATTCTCTTATCCTTTGATGTACCTAATCTCAAAGTCAAACTCATTGATCGCGGCCAACCACCTACCCTGTCTGGCGTTCAGATTCAGCTAATCAAACAAATGCCTCAACCCAATGTGATCACTCATAAGTACAAACATCCTACCAAGAAGATAGTGCCTCCACATATTCAATGCATGTATCATCGCTGCTAACTCAAGATCATGTGTTGGGTAGTTTTTCTCATGCTCATTTAGTTTTTGTGACTCATAGCACACCCCCTATCCATACTACATAAGGACCCCACCAAGTCCTCTCTTGCAAGCATTTATGCATACTTCAAACTCCATGTCTAGATCTACAATATTTAACATTGGATCATGTGTTAACAACTGCTTAAGCTACTCAAAACTAGCCTCAAACTCCTTTGTCCATTCAAACTTCTTACCTTTCCTATGCAATGATGTGATAGGATATGAAATATGTGATAACTTCCTAATGAACCTCCTATAATAATAGCCTACCAACCCCACAAAATACCTCACCTCTTCTACATTCCTGGGAGCTACCCACTCCATGATGGCCCTTATCTTTTTTGGATCTATTGCAGTGCCCTCCTTGGAAACAACATGTCCCAGGTAGTGTACCTCAGTCTGAAAGAAGCTGCACTTGCTAAGCTTAAAATACAACTGATGCTTTCTCAACACCCTCAACACTGTTGCTAAATGCTCAACATGCTCTTCCTGATTTTTACAATACACCAATATATCATCAATGAACACAATAACAAACTTATCCAAATACGAACACAATACATTATTCATCAAGCACATAAATGTAACTGGAGCATTAGTCAAACCGAATGGAACTACAACAAACTCATAATGCCCATACCTAGTTTGGAAAGTTGTCTTCTAAATGTCCTCCTCTTTGATGCATACCTAGTGGTATCCTAACCTCAATTCGATCTTAGAGAACATGGTTGCTCCCTTCAATTGATCAAACAAATCATCAATCATAGGTAATGGATACCTGTTCTTGATTGTCACTTTGTTCAACTTCCTGTAATCAATGCACTATCTGAGAGTACCATCTTTCTTCTTCACAAACAATATCGATGCACCCCAAGGTGATACACTTGGTCTAATGTATCCCTTGTCCAAAATTTCCTTTAACTGCAACTTCAACTCGACCAACTCTGATGTTCTCATAGAGTAAGGTGCCTTTGATGCTGGAACTTCCCCTAGCACTAACTCAATAGAAAATTCTACCTCCTTGTGAGGTGGAAACTCTAAGATGTCCTCAGGAAATACATCCTTGAAATTTTGTAGAACTGGGTACATGCTCAACACATCTGCATCCTCAACTTCCTTGCCCCTGTCACTAGAAATGTGCACAACAAATAAAATACAACTTTTCTTGCAACTACACTTTGCCTACATAGTTTTCACCATCCTAATTGATGTGGCTTTCTTCTTACCATGTAAGAATCTTGGTTCCCCATTGTCATCAACACACTTTGCCTGCATAGTTGTCACCATCCTAATTGATGTGGCTTTCTTCTTACCATGTAAGACTCTTGGTTCCCCATTTTCATAAGCATGCCAAAGCTTGTGAATTAAGAAATAGATTCACAAAGATAATTCCTGAAGGAAGGTTGAAGGTATCCTCCTTTGAAGATATTAAACTAGAAGCCTTATTGCATTTTCAAGTCCTAAGCTCAAGATTTTCTTAACTATGTTTCCACCATTCTTTTGGATTCTAATAATTTGTCTCTTAAAGAAATATATGAAGTTGAAGTCCTAGATGCAATTTGGTAATCAGATCCGGATAGAGCTCCTCAACGTGATGGTTTTACTATAAGTTTCTTTAGGTCTTTTTGGATCATGATAAAAAAGGATTTGTTGTGAATGCTAAAAAATACAAGGAAAAAATAAAGGATATGTAATGCACCTATTTCCTCCTTTCTTTCCCTTCTCCCTAAAGAATCAAATCCAGTAAATTTCACCAGATTCCACCCCATATCTTTATGCAACAAAGATTTTATGAAGATTATTGCAACAAGACTAAAGAAGCTATTGCGAGGAACAATCTCAGAAAACTAGGGGGGTGTTATGCAACAAAGAAAAATCTTAGAAAATATTATTCTTGCTCAAGAGGCGATCAATTCGAGTAAGGAAGTTGGTGATCTGGAAAAGTGATAAAGTTGGATAACACAAACACTTTTGATTAGGTGAGACATTCCTTTTTGTATCTTATGCTTGAAAAATTAGGCTTCCATAAAGAGTTTATTCAATGGCTAAAGGCATGCACTGGTTCTCCATGGATTGCACCATTGGTCAATGGTCGTACCACTCCTTTTTTTATAACATCCATATGCTTATGACATGATTTCCCTCTATCTCCTCTTCTCTACATCATCATGGCTGAAATTCTAAGCCGAAACCTAGAGAAAGTGAGACAAGAAGGATTTCTCATGGGGTTAAGTATAGCAAGGAATATTAAAGGAGTGAATCGCTCCCAGTTTGCAAACTATACTCTCTTGTTGGGGGACACTTAAAAAATTATAGTGACTCGCTTCAAGAAGATTTTGAATCCATAGTTGGATCTTTCTGGAGGGATGATCAACAAAAAAAGATGTTAAGTTTATGGATGGAATTATCCTTATAAATACCACATGAGATCTCTCGAATATTAGAATTTCTTGCTATTCCAGATTGGATATCCTTCAAATATATGGGAATTAATTTCCTTGGGTTCATCCAATGCCAAACACTGGGACGAAGTATTGCAGATGATAAGGAAAATAATTCAATCATGGGGTGCTCAGTGGTTAAATATGGTAGGAAAGGAGTATTAATCAAGTTAGTTCTATCCTCCCTTCTAGTATATGTTGGCACATGTTTGTTGGAACCGAAAGGGATAATTCACCAAATAAATGTTTTATTATGGAAGTTTATTTGGCATGGGGGAAGAATAATGAAAATTGATACCATCTTATGAACTGGAATACGGTTCACCTTCCCAAATAAGTTGGAGATCTAGAAATTAAGGATCTGGAACTCATAAACCTTACATTGGGGGCACCTTCTATCAAACTCTAATCAATGGTGGAAGGCTACCTTTATTTGCAAATATTTTCGTAAGTCAAGGCTCCTTCAACTTGAGATTAGGTCATGGCCAGACCAAGGTTCAAATATTTGGAAATTATGTAAAAGAATAGCTCCCACAATCAGTGAATAATTGTGATGGCAAACCAGGAATGGTGTGTGTATACACTTATGGAAGGATCAAATCACCACTACAGAGATCGCACATGAAAATTCCATAATGAAGTAATTGGCGAATTGGATGGAGGCTAAAGGATATGATAGGACTGCAAATATTTCTCAGTGGGATAATGAAGGTCAATGAACAAGTTGGTCTTTCATTGATGTACCTCTAGAGTTTCACTAGTATTGGATCACCCTAATCAAATCTTTAAAGGCATATGATCCAATGTTAATTCTCGGTTGGATCAACGGATTTGGATGGGTAGCAAAAATAACATCTACTCAGTTAAAGCATGATAGGAATCGTTGCTTCAAGCATTCCCACATCCTCCTTCATATCGAATTTGGGGCAAAATATGGAATCCAGATAGGATGCAAAGGTTTTTTTTTTTTTTTTGGGAGTTGGTACATGAGAAAATTTTGACTGTAGAAAATCTCAATAAAGGAGATATATAGGGTCTCTCTCGTGGTGTTTTGCATGAACAAGGAAAAGAGGGCAACCGTCATCTCTTTCGATAGTGTCCTTATCCATTGGAATTCTAGAAATTGGCTTTGGCTCAAGCTATAGAACTGTCAAGCATTCTAGGGAACTGACAATAAATGTTTGTGTGATGGAGGCAAAAAATTCCCTGGCAAAGAAAATTTAATTCAATGGTGGTGAGAAGTTGGATGGCTCTCCCGAAGCATTTATGTTGGGAAATTTGGATTGCTCGAAACCATACCATCTTTTGGGCCTTCCACCCAGATCTTATTCACTTGACCTCTAAAGCCTTGCAACTAATTTTTGAGACAATATCAACATGAGGATTTGATCTGGAAAAGTACAATGACTTATCAGCTAGTGAAAAGGATTGGCTCAAACTTCATCAAGTTTCAAATGACGATTACGACTTCAATATCAAAATTACTGGCATATTTTTTTTAATAAGAATGAAGAGCGATGAATTCTAGAAATGGAGAAAACCTATGTTCACCACTATTCACGTTCTTTTTTATGGAGCTTTAAAAGGTAACCCCAGGGTGACATGAGCGGGAGGGGTTATCCTTCGCCCCGACAAAGCAAGAGAGATTCATTTTGCTTGGGGATTAAGGGAAACAACTAATAACTAAGCGAAATACTTAGAATTATGGTTAAGACTAGATTTGGCAGTATCCTGATGTATTCGCCATTTAATGGTCTTTGGGGATTCAATGATTGTAATTTCAACAAGGGAATAAAATCAACAAGAATTCTAATAATTTCCAAGCTCCCATTCTGCACAGAATATATATTCATATTTCAAGGTCTGGAAAAATCGAATTTTATCATGTGAAATGACACCTTAATTTTGAGGTAAATTCTTTCACTAACTAAGGCGTCGCTTTGGATCAAGGAGTACTGGTCTTGGATGATAAGGAGATTAGCATAAAACCTTTTCCATGAAATTCAAGGGTATAGCTCAAATGGAAATAATAATCAAAGGGTTAATGGCTCAAATTAATAGAAGGGACGTTGTCGGCCCCATTGTCATATCACACTATGGGAATTTGTTAAATGAGATTACTGCTCCCTTACTCCAAAATAGATTAACTAAGGGATCAAGCCTCCACCTAGATCGCTCATGCAATGCATATCATATCATAGAACAGATGGGGGATATTTTGCATTGGTATAAAATACATCCAAGCATACATAAATCTCATCCCTCATCTGATCTACAGTTCACATGCTCATGATTTCTGATTTCCTTGGAGATTGTTCTAATTACAGAATGAATAAGTGTCCATTGGATCTTTCTGTCTAGCCATTGCATACAAGTCTGACCATCATTAATGGCATGAATAGAAGTGAAGAATTGAGGAATTTAGCTTAGTATGGCTATAAAAAGCGGCGATGCAGTCATGCCATTGTCAAATTGAAAGTCAAGCTCTCAAATCGCCAAGGAAAAGCAGTGTTGGAGTGTAGATTTCCCAATGGATAGTTAGCCCAATGCAAACACAGAAGAAAATAATCTTCATGTAACTCAAATGGCAATGTCTACGGAGTTTCTCATTTCCTTGACCTCTAGGTTTGGGGAAATGTAGGTGTTAGAATCTTGTGCCAAACTTGGGCTCTTATCTCATAATCATAGCCTGTTGGAGATGAAACTAGAGCAGTTGCAATTGATGGCTAAAATGATAAGCTCTAGAATGGATAATTCACTTCTAGCGGCAATAGAAAGGAGAATTGTGGCTAGCAGTGGCGAATCTGAAGAATTTGAGGCGAATAGGGAGGTGACTTTAGGCTCACAAGATTTGAGGCTAATATTACTATATATCTACACAACATGGAAACTAAAACTTGGAAGCTAGCCTACAATGTTTTCCTCCAAAGAAATCATTACATCAAATCCTAAATGTGTGGAATTGTTCTGGGAAGGTTGTGCTTAGAATAGTTGAATATGGACAGGGTGTAAATTGAATCAATCCATGTTAGACCTTTTGTAGTAGAAGCTATGGATGATGATGTATAAGGTTATGATCTTCAAACTAGGAAATTTTAATACATGTTTATAACCATTTCTTAAAAAAAAACAAACTTAAATTCATCTTATCTCTGGATCTACAAGTTAGGGAGGGACCAAATCTCTTGAAGTGCGAACTTTTTTTAGAATGAAAAGATACGTGATCTCTCTCGACGCTTAGTAGATCCAAAGTTAAATGAACCTATGTTGGTTTAAAAAGTTTAGTAACTCACATACTACAAAGATTTTAAATTTGTGGAAAACTTTTCGCATTTGAGAGTAAGAGTGCTTGAACCCCGTTTTTTTATGGTGGAAATGGGTCCCCATTTTATCAAAATTTTGCTAGAATTTCCACTATTTTCTAGACAAAAAATGATACCTCTTTAGAATACATTATAATATTTTATACCCATAAGGTTGCTGTAGTTATGGCTCCCCAATCTTGGTTAAATCCGAGAGAGGACCTATACTGCTCTTTTGATAATATACTCAATTAAATCCAACAAGTGATAGCTACATATACATTTGTTGCGAGTTATCTTTAGTGAGACTTTTAATATACTCAATTAAATACAACGAGTGATAGCTACATATATATTTGTTGCTAGTCCTCTTTAGTGAGACTTTTTGCACACTTTTTGGGTGGGTTTTTTGGGCCTAATTTTTTTAAAATCCGACAGGAATTTATTGAAATCACAACCTGGATGGCTAATCCATGCACAATCGAAGTGCCCTAGGGGTCTTTTTGGGGTGCTGAATCTATATATAGAGTCAAAAAACCAATTTAAATAATACAAATCGAGGTTTCACCTCAAATTTTTCCACCAAATTATAGCAATGGAAAGTCCAAAATTCACAATCAAAAACCAATTTAAATAACACAAATCAAAATTCCACCTCAAATTTTTTCACCAAATTCCAACGCTAAAAACTCTAAAATTCAGTCCCCCACACAAAAAAAGATAAGAATATGGTCTCCGTACATAATTCACACTCCATGAGGTTCAGTTCCGCGGCACACAAAGAGGCTCTTCGTACATTGCTTTGCCAAAGTAGAATCCATCGCCGACTGTGTACAGCGTCGACATTGTATAATGCGTACACCACGGCACTTTGCCGTAAGCCGTAGAAGCATCTATGGTGGGCCGCCTTGTCAGTGCTTCCGTCCGTAATACGTCTTCCTTTTTTTAATTCGCCGAGAAAGAGTAGTCGAACCAGTTTTAACTTTTAAATTAAATAATTTAAAAAAATATATATTTTATTTGGGGCAAAATTAATTAGAAAAATGCATTGAAAAAGACAATTTCATCATTAATTTAATATAACTTAGCAAACTCTATAAACTATAAATTATAGATTAAATGATTGATGATTATGATAAACATTAAAATACATTTTACTTTATTAAAAAAACATCATAAAAAATAATTAAATATTATTATTATTATTTAAATGAATTAATATGAGTTAAAAAGTATTTTTAATCATGTAGATTTATAAAGAATAGCTTTAATTACAATACTATGACTTATCAATACTATATGTTCAATATCAATAACACATTACTTATCAATACTATATGTTCAATATCAATACTTCATGGCTTATTAATAACTCATGACATTTTTTTAATTAGTTAATTTGAGATAATTTAATCAAAAAACATTAATTTTAATATAAATTTTAACCCTTGACCTATGAATACTCCAACGTATTCTTTGGAGATTAAATCTCTACCATCCACCTAATAATTATTAATTATTAAATTAAAATTCTAGAAGACCTATTCTGAAATAAACACGCTTCTCAACATAGTTAACTTATTTAAACTATTAATTTTTATAACATTTTTTCATTTACATTTTTATTTATATAAAACTTTTATTTTTTGTAAGCTTGGTAGGATTATATTACTTTTGCTGTCTACTTGGTAAATATAAAAGCACCGAGGGTAACCTAAAAATGTTCGCACAGATGTACAATTTATAGTTTTTCTTGGTGCATTTTCATTTATGAAATGCACCACAACAATAGTAGTGCATTAGGTTGGCACATTGAACTATGGAGCACCTTGTAAATTTATAGGGTGCATGGCTATCGGTGTGAACCAAACATATAGAGTGCACTGCGCACAAAAAATAAAAATAAAAAAACATATAGAGTGCACTACGCACAAAAAATAAAAATAAAAATAAAAAACTGTGGTTTTTTTAAAGTTAATTTGCTATTCTGATCCTCTAAGAAATTAAATTAGAGAGAAACATATACATTACTTGGGCATTTTCTCGTTGGGGAGGTATTGTTGACACATAATTGAGAAAAAAAAAATCACCACCATTTGAGAAAATTGGAAAGCCACTCACTGAAGGATACTGAGAAAGAGAAACATTGACGTCATGGCACTTGCATGAAGCCAGAGACCGATACTTTAAAGCTCTATAGCGCTATAGATGGTAAAAATGAAATTTACAACCGATAGGATTTTTTTTATCTAACCATATTCTAGTGCATTATTATAACAACATTGGTGCATAAAATATCCAAGAGCACCACTTCTTTTTATTTAAATTAAAAAACTTATAGCAGTGCTTTTGTTAAGACACCACCAGGCATTTTAATACATTTACCACACTAGTACTTTGTTTGATTGTAGTACCACATCTAAAAAAAAATTAAAACCTCCTAGCAGTCCTCTTTAAAAGACGCACTAAGGCATTTTAATACATGAATCACATCAATGCTTCTTTGGAATATAACACCACATTTTTTTTGAAAATTAAAAACTATATCGATGCGCCTTCTAAGCATGCACTACGTCATTTTACTGCAAGGACGGCACCCGTGTATATAGCATGGCGACTCCTATTTGTGCGACCATAGAAAATTTAATGCGCGCTGACATGGGCGGTGTTTAACACCATATAACACCCCCGCGTGGTTTTCTTCTCTCTCATCACCGCGTTGGGGTGTTATATGGTGTTAAACACCGCCCCATGTCAAGCGCATTAAATTTTCTATGGTCGCACATTTAGCAATTACCATATAGCATCGTCAATATTTAAAAGTTAACCTTTTTTCGGTGCTATGGATTACTCAAGCACCAGTGCATTTTGTAATTTAGCGCACCATTTTTTTAAAATAAATATGCAATGGTGGGCCCTGTTTTATTTGGCACTGGTGCTTGTATGTCTAGTGAAGCACCAGTGCATTTATATATTATACACGCAGCGTAAATAATAATAATAATAATTTATCGCTACAAATAAATTTTGGCCTATTTTTATAGGGGTTTTTGCAAAAACCTCCTCTAGAAGGCTTTTCCTTGTAGTGTCAACCAATAGAGAAAAAGCGCATGTAATTGGTCAAGCAATTAGAAAAACATCAAAGTTTGCTTGAGAAAGGTAATGTTTAACCCTGGAACTTTGAAAAAAGAAAAGAATTGACCTCTTTTTTTTTTTTCATTTCAGAAAGTAGGTAAGAGGAAGAACTATGTATATTAAAATCTCATAGTGATCAAACTACCTCTTTTTTCATAAGCATGCCAAAGCTTTTGAATTAAGAAATAGATTCACAAAGATAATTCCGGAAGGAAGGTAGAAAGTACCCTCCTTTGAAGATATTAAACTAGAAGCCTTATTGCATTTTCAAGTCCCAAGTCCCAAGCTCAAGATTTTCTTAACTATGTTTCCACCAGTCTTTCGGATTCTAATAATTTGTTTCTCGTCGAAATGTTTATTGTTGAAAAAATAGATGAAGTTGAAGTCCTAGATGCAATTTGGTAATCGGATCTCGATAAAGCCCCTGAACGTGATGGTTTTACTACAAGTTTCTTTAGGTCTTTTTGGATCATGATAAAAGAGGATTTGTTGTGAATGCTAAACAATACAAGGAAAAAATAAAGGATAGGTAGTGCAACTAATTCCTCCTTTCTTTCCCTTATTCCTAAAGAATCAAATCCAGTAAATTTCACCAGATTCCACCCATATCTTTATGCAACAAAGCTTATAATTTTTTTATGAAGATTATTGCAACAAGACTAAAGAAGCTACTGCGAGGAATAATCTCAGAAAACTGGGGGGTTTTTATGCAACAAAAAAAATCTCGGACAATATTATTCTTGTTCAAGAGGCGATCAATTCGAGTAAGGAAGTTGGTGATCTGGAAAGGTGATAAAGTTGGATAACACAAACACTTTTGATCGGCTGAGACATTCCTTTTTGTATCTTATGATTGAGAAATTAGGCTTCCGTAAAGAGTTTATTCAATGGATAAAGGCATGCACTGGTTCTCCATAGATTGCGCCATTGGTCAATGGTCGTACCACTCCTTTTTTTATAACATCCAGATGCTTATGACACGATTTCCCTCTGTCTCCTCTTCTCTACATCACCATGGCTGAAATTAAAGGAGTGAATCGCTCCCAGTTTGCAAACTATACTTTCTTGTTGGGGGACGCTTAAAAAATTATAGTGACTCGCTTCAAGAAGATTTTGATGTTGGATTTAGAGACGTCTAATTACAATAATTAGGTTGGGCATGCATGCATTATGATTATGATATCAAATACTGTCAGCAAGATTACATTTATGTAATGATTAAATATGCCAAATAATGTGATTAATTAAGTCATGGCATTAAACGTATTTAAATAAGGATTTGGATACAAATACATATAGAATAATGTTAATCAATTATAATTGTTAATGGACCGATTATAATTGATTGAAATAATAGCAGTAATAAATTCTTGACAGCTAAATTTCGGCTGTCCA
>APFE031198513.1:9466-31546 GCA_000404065.3 Pinus taeda
GAAGAATTGATAGCACATTATGAGGATACAAAAAGAAACACTTTTTTAAGCCAATTGATAAGTCTCAAACAAAAGGGTTCAATAATGGAGCACATTGAGGAGTTCCAAAAATTGAACATAAGGGTAAAAGATATTCCAGAGGAGCATAGGATTGATGTGTTCATAGGGTCCTTAAAGGATAATATCCAACATGATGTTCGCCTTTGGGAACCTGATTCATTAGAGAAGGCATTCAGGTTAGCAAGAAAAATGGAAAGAAAAGTTATGGCAACAAGGAAGCATACCAACCACTCACAACTATAAAGATGGAAGTGTTGTTGCCCCTAGTCTTCCACAACCTATAAGGTTGACACCACAACAATTGGAAAAAAAAGAGCAAAAGGGCTTTGTTACAGTTGTGATAGCAAATACACTAAAGGTCACAAGTGTGCTGAGAAGAAATTATTCTACATAGATTGTGAGGAGGAAGAAGAAAATGAGCAATAAATGTCAAAAGAAGAGGATATACTCCAGGAACAAGCCTAGATGAAGAACAAATGAATCCGACCATATCTTGTAATGCATTGGCGGGAATTACCACTCCTCAAACCATCAAGATAGAAGGACAAATCAAAAAGAAAAAGGTAATAGTTTTGATTGATTCAGGAAGCACCCACAATTTTATTCATTGTAAGGTAGCAAAAGAATTGAATTGGTTCCTATATCTAGCACCAGAGTGTCAAGTGATGATTGCAAATGGAGGAACAATAAATTGCTCTGGAAAGTGCCATAATATCAAGCTATCCATGGGAGAATATGTATAGACTAGCCCAATGCTTTCCATTCCAATGTGAGGTGTTGATGTTGTACTAGGAGTCCAATGGCTACAATCCCTGGGTACAATAGCTTTTAATTTTCAAGAACTTTTCATCAAATTTTCTATGGAAGGAAAGGAAGTTGAATTAAGGGGTATTGCAGGAAAACCAGGAAAGATAATCAGCTCTAATGGTATGACAAAGCTTCTAAAAAAGGAACAAAGAGGTGTAATTGCACAATTATGTTCGCTAGATGTTTCCACATCGGAATCATCTATTTCTCCAGATCTCCAAAAAATCCTGGATAACCATTCCAAGGTATTTGAGACTCCTAAAGGTCTCCCACCTATTCGTGATCATGATCATGCTATTCATCTGATTCCAAGAAGTGTTCCTCCAAACATCAGGCCGTACAGATATCCCTACCCCCAAAAGAGTGAAATTGAACGTATGGTTGCAGAAATGCTAGAGGCTGGTATAATTCAACCAAGTCAAAGTTATTTCTCTGCTCCAGTAGTATTTGTGCATAAGAAGGATGGATCTTGGCACATGTGTCCGGATTATAGGGAGCTCGACAAGCTCACTATTAAAGATAAGTTTCCCATTCATGTCATTGATGAATTACTGGATGAATTGCATGGATCAATTTACTTCACCAAGTTAGATCTTCGTTCAGGATATCATCAAATCAGAATGAATACTAAAGACATTCTGAAAACATCGTTTAGAACTCATGAGGGTCATTATGAATTTTTGGTCATGCCTTTTGGCCTTACCAATGCACCCTCGACATTTCAAGGTTTGATGAATTCAATTTTCAAACCATTCCTTAGAAAATTTGTGTTAGTATTTTTTGATGATATACTAATCTACAGCAAGTCTTGGAAGGATCATGTTGAACATGTTGATAGGGTGTTACAACTATTGGAGGAGAAACAATTATATGCAAAAAGATCCAAATGCTTCTTTGGAGTCCAAGAGGTGGAATATCTGGGTCATATTGTATCTCATCAAGGAGTTAAGGTAGACCCTAGCAAAATTAAAGCCATTAAGGAATGGAAAATCCCCACATCCATAAAGCATCTGCGAGGATTTCTCGGGTTGACAGGGTATTTATCGCAAGTTTGTTAAGAATTATGGAAGAATAACAGCACCTCTAACAACATTATTGAAGAAAGATGAATTTTCATGGACTCCGGAAAGCAACAAAGCCTTTAAAAACCTCTTAAGGAGGCAATGTGCCAAGCACCAGCTTAGCTACACCGGACTTCACAAAAACCTTATTGTGGAATGTGATGCTTCAGGAAATGGAATTGGTGTTGTTCTAATGCAAGATGAAAGACCCATTGCTTTTGAAAGTCGTCCAATCAAGGGAAAGTTTTTACACAAAGCTATTTATGAGAAGGAAATGTTGGAAATACTCCATGCACTTAAGAAATGGCGACCCTACCTAATGGGAAGACACTTCAAGGTAAAAACGGATCATGATAGCCTTAAATACTTTTTAGAACAAAGATTATCCTCTGAAGAGCAACAAAAGTGGGTCACAAAGATGTTGGGTTATGACTTTGAAATCATCTACAAAAAAGGGAAGAAAAATGTGGTGGCAGATGCACTCTCAAGAAAGGATGAGGATGTGGAAGCATTGTTGTGCGCCATTTCTATTATCCAACCAGATTGGATAAATGAAGCAAGGGAGTAATGGAAGAATGATGAAGAAGTGTGGGCACTTATTCGAAAGTTAAAACAAGGTTCCAATACGTCTGATACATTTAGCTGGCAAAATGATTCGTTATGGTACAAAGATCAGTTATACCTCTATAAGAATTCCCAGCTAAAACAAAATATTCTTATGGAATTGCACACTTCTCCTTTAGGAGGGCACTTAGGATTTTTAAAAACTTACCACAGGGTTAAGAAGGAATTTTTTTGGGATGGCCTTAATTCAGATATTCAAAAGTTTGTGGTGGAATGTTTGGTTTGCCAACAAATAAAGTTGAAACAATTAAGATACCGGGTCTATTACAACCTTTATCCATTCCTAGCCAACGTTGGGAGGAGGTTTCAATGGATTTTATCACAGGTTTACCCAAGTCTGAGGGAAAGAGTGTCATCATGGTGGTAGTTGACAGACTTACCAAGTATGCACACTTTTGTGCATTATCACATCCATTTAAAGCCAGTACAGTTTCTACTGCATTTATGGAAACAATTCAAAAGCTACATGGAAACCCAAAGATTATTGTAAGTGACAGAGATCCCATTTTCACTGGAAATTTTTGGACAGAATTATTTTCTTGTCTTGGTACTCAGTTAGCTCATAGCTCATCTTATCATCCTCAATCTGATGGGCAAACTGAGATAGTAAACAAATGTTTGGAAGGTTATCTTCGTTGCTTTGTATCTGATAAACAGACACAATGGGTCAAATGGTTGCCTCTGGCTGAATGGTGGTATAACACTTCCTTCCATACAACAACAAAAATGACCCCATTTATGGCACTTTATGGGTATCAACCACCATCCATCACATCATATTTAAGAGAAAATTCTAAGGTTCAAGCAGTGGAACATCACATCGAACATCAACAACAAGTCCTCCAACAAAGGATAACCTCGTGTTGGCATAGAATAGAATGAAACAACAGGCAGATCAACATTACAACGAAAGAAGTTATGATGTAGGTGATTGGGTATTCCTACGGCTACAACCATATAAGCAAATGTCCCTCAAGCAAGCTAAGAAGGATAATAAATTATCACCAAAGTATTATGGTCCATACAAGGTGTTGCAAAAGATTGGTACTATGGCATGCAGCTTCTCGATTGCACCTAGTTTTCCATGTTTCATGTTTAAAGAAGGTTATAGGCGACAAGATCCCAGTTCAAACAATATTTCCAGAACTTGACGAGGAAGGAAAAATTATATTGGAACCGGAAGCAATCACAGAAACAAGGACTCGACAACTACGAAATCGATCAATTTCGGAGTATCTTATCAAGTGGAAGAACTTATCCGCTGAAGATTCCACATGGGAGGATGAGAATTTTATACAGAAGCATCCAAAACTTCTCAAGCGTTGAGGACAACACTTTTTTGAAGGAGAGGGGCATGTTGGGTCCCTATAATACTAGTGATTACCCCATTACTATTGTAGTTGTACCCCTTATTAATATTGTTGTGCCCCTATTGTCCCCATATTGTTATTACTATGCCCTATAGAATCCCTCTATTGTTATTCTTGTGGCTTTATATTATTATTGTTAGGTCAGCTGGGTTATATTGTGACTCCTTAGACTCCTAAATATAGAAAGGAGGTTTTATCATTTGAATCATCGAAGAATTGTTCGTTTATGTAATGTAAAGGAGGTTGCCCCCTCGAAGAGGCTGAATTCTAAGGTGTTGATCTATCTTTTCTATCTTTTCTTGAGCTGGTTTCATAATAGTATTGTTACATGTTCTCAATCAATATAATATATAGATAGTTGGGAGTTTTCAGCTTTATGCTTTCCCAAGGTACATACTATGTTGATATGTGTGATTTATGCTTCAATGTGCGCATGTGATTGTTTCTTTAATACTGCAAATTGATGATCAACGTAGAGGAGGTTATGTATTATGCATGATTCCGCAAATAGTGTATAATCAGGATAATCTCTGTGAATAAGTATCATATTATTCAAAATTTCTACACTTTCCTTCCAACTCCGCATCTCCACTGCAACCCAACTAACACTCCCCATCACTATTGTTGTTGTTGCTACAACTACTACAAATGAGAATTATCTAAATCAATTACATCTATGTGCTACAATTGTCTCCTAAGTCTCTGACTATTATTAGCCTCTACACTATTCACTATGAAATCTACGATGTTGTTTACTCTGCAATGTGCCTCCTGTTAGTGTCCAAGTATGAACAAATTCATCAACCCTTTTCCTACATTAATTCATCAATCCGGGTGTGCACTCTTTTCAAGGTAACATGCAAGGTATATGCAGGAGCAAGGTTACACTATACATCAACCAAGGGTTCATGATTAAGAAATCAAAGCATCATTGTAACAGTAATGGAATTGAGCTGCAGAACTTAAAAAGGCATTCACAACAATCTATGTAATCTACAACAACACTAAGGAAATAGATATAGAAAGTAAAAAAACACACAAAAAGGAAACACGCAACACATTATCAGAAGAGCAGGCCCAACTCTCTGATCAGGGCTGCGTTTACTCACAACCGAAGATAGAACAACAAATAATTTATATTTTATTAATCTAAAGAAAATCGTTACAATACATATCCTAGTACGGCTAACCCTTCGCACAGGAATGATCCATGTTTTATACAATACAGGGGGTGATAACCTCTTCCCCCAAAACCTAGCAAGTACATGCCCAAAAATATACATCCATTCAAAATAGCACTAGTGCCAAGAGAGTGAGAATAGAAATGATCCAAAACAGACTGGGAACAGTTGCAAGTTGGTTATGCCATTTTATCGTTGTTGAACAACTGTTGTGAATCGTAGAACTACCGCTATATGTTGGAAGATCAACACGTGTTCTCTAGAATCCGTGGACATAACAAGTTTTAGTGGCTTGGATAGGTAAAGCCCTTGTGACTTTACTTCATTAATTAAATATTCCAAGAGATAGAAAAAGGAGGGTCACCTCATAGGTTTAGCATAATAGATACATGTTAATGAGTGTAAAAAGGATGAATAGATGAGTGGAAATGTAAGGAAAAGGTAAGCAGATTTGGTGCCCAACATCTCCCCCCAACTAGCCTTTTGCATGCCCTCATGCAGTTTGTTGCCTCCGTAGGTCTGGATTGGATATACTGTGGGCCTCGTGAAGCCAGGTGAGATCATATTCCTCTACTATGTCTGTTCCTAGAACCTTCTACCCTTCTGAAAGAAGAACTTCCTTCCACCAATCATCTGGTACATTATATGTTGGATTATAGTGCTCTACTAGTAACCAAATGACAGGGAACTGGAACTGGATTCCCATCCATCGAACCCCACATGTTTGGATGCATGCCACGTATCTTGGCACCCTGCTTAGGGCCCGTGAAAAAATTGGTGCTCCAAATGGTTCCCTATTTTGGAAAGATGTGGGTGACATCATCCACCTTTTCTGGCAATTGTCAAGGGCCTCATCTTGAAACGTGACTATTTGTTTGACATAAAGATCAATGCACCACTTTTGTGTCCTCAACATCCATTCTATGTTTCCCTCAATTTCTAAAAAGGTGTTGTGCTTATTGTACATAGTCACTGACTGCTCGTGCTCCCCTCTCATCATAAAAAGCTTTGTGGTTTGATTTGACTCAAACATATTAGAAGCCTTCTGCCATCTTATTTGATTGAGAGTATAAGAGGTGAGAGCCCTTAAATGAACGTCCCCCACATATGGGATAGGATTAAACTCTTTTTCTGCATGCAGAAGGTATCCATGCATATAAAGCTCACACATCAAATGTTGAGTTGCCAAATCATGAGCCTTCAATATATGGAGGAATTGTACACTGTCCTCGATCTCGTGACTAATTTCCTTCTTAATGCTCTCCAAACAGAAGAAAAGAAATTGCTCATGCAAGACCAAAGCATAGCTAGAAGTAGGAGGGCGACATGCCATTACCTTATATGCCAAGTTGAACATCTGTTCTTTGTCAGCCTTCAATTCTGTCACTTGTCCCTCCACCCGCTCCACCTTGAGCTACTGCTTTCCATGCCTCAATTAAAATATGTCTATGCGCTCCACATATTTGAAGATAGCCTTGGATGCTTGTTCCTGGGTTCTCTTCACTTCATTCTGATATCGAGCTGCTGTGGATTTCCAGGTTTGAACTTCGGTAGTCAAGGAAAGCTCACGACCTTCAAACAAATGCTCGATAGGATCTATCTGAGTGGAAAAAGAGGTTGTCGCCACATTTTCCACCTATGTTTCTGCTTCGGCCACCATGGCTTTGGGCTTATTAGCCCGCCGCCTACATTTCTTCACCTGTTTCTTTAGTTGGTACACCTATCTTCTCAACCTCCTAACCTCTATTTTTAGCTGCATCGCATCCCTAAATTGCAACTAATATTTCTACTTAATAGGCAGCCTCCATTGCTCACAAAACTCTATCCATTCCTGCTTGACCACCACCTCATCTAGTACTGCAGTCGGTTCGGCAGGTGGTGGATTACTCGAGGGAGTATCCACACGTTCAATTGTCGGGACCGCTCTGCTTGGCCCCTCTTCCATGGGAGCAGCTTCTTCCTTCTTGACCACTACCTCGACCTGTTGTGTTGTCTTGGTAGGTGGTGGATCTACTGGATGGATGTCCATCAGTGTTTCAACCATCATCTCCCCTCCTGGTTCCCTTGTTTCAAAAACACCTGTATCTTCCTCTCTTCTGGGTTCTTGGGTACCTATTGCCGAGATAGTGTTTTCCTTACCCAATTGCAGTGCTTGTGGATCTACGAGTTGTCCTTTCATCGACCCATCAAACTTCAAAATAGGAGGAATGACCACCTCCTCCTCTGCACGTTGGGGAGAGCGAGACACCCTCGCCCCTCTCAAAATGGAGAAATAAGAGGAGAATTGAAAGAAGTTTTCTGCCTGGTCTATCCTGACCCCGGCTATGACCTTGAACTCTTTTCCTTTATCTGCAATAACTCCACTCTGGGTCGAGACTTCTTCCTGTATGGTTTCCTGTCCCATAGTCGACACTAGTTCTTATGGAATAGTGTCGACCTTAGGACTCAATTCCTTTACAATTTCTAGAGCTGGACGGGTTGGTGGTGGTTCTTGTGTAACACCACCACTCGTATCCAACATTTCTCAAGCAACTGATGCTAGCACTATTTCTTCCATCCCGACATTGAAAAATGTGGACCCTTGTATCACTGTGCCCATCCATTGTGACCATACTTTCTCCTCCTATTGATCCCACAGTTCCTTCAGCCTCTAGCCCCTCTTGAGCTAGTCCATCTTCCTCCATTAGCTCCACAGTCAAGGTTGGTTCTTGCGGGACAGCCTTGACCATAATGTCGACAATTTCTTCTATCTCAGCCTACCGCAATACCTCTTCTCCCATTATGGTGCTATCGATTTTCTCCCTTGGCTCCACAGTCGAGGTTGGTGCTTGTGGGACAACCTCAGCCATGTTGCTAATGACTTCTTATATATCAACCCTCTCTTGCTCCAACACTTCTTCTTCCATTGGTTCCACAAATGAGGTTGGTTATTATGGAACAACCTCGACTGTCCTTTCTGCTTCAAGCTCTTTGTTTTGTTCTGACTCCTCGGTCTCCATCTCCATTTCTTCCAGTTCTTCTTGATCACGTATTCTTATTCTGCTACTGGACCTTCCTCCATTTCTTCTGGCTCTTCCTCCATTGCTTCCAATTCTTCCTCTCTAGCGGTTATAAAAGCTACTATCTCTTCCTCTATAGATTCCCGAAATGTTTCCCACGAGATTTGAAATTGGGCAATTGCATGCATGACCAATAACTGAACCAGCCTATGGTTGGTGATAATTGCTGCAACTTGTTGTGAATTCCGAGTAGATTGCGCCATCCGCTGGAGGCTTTTTAGTAGGAAGAAAGGCATGTTTAATGACAAGGCTTCCAACTGTGGAAACCGGAGGTGAGCCAACATTCTAAAATTGTATTTAAATATAGTGGTATACCTCCCTTCGCAGGTTATATACCTCATTACAAAACCTGCTACATCACTCCATGGGTGTGGTAATGAATTCCAATCATACCATCGCCCTTTTTGGATGATGTTCTCACCAGCTTGCAGAAAATGCTTCTTGGAACTTCGGGAGGGAGGTTCTTCGTGAAAACTAGCTCTGTCCTTGCTATGGTAGCCCCCTGACCTCCACGATGGCTTCCTTTGTGACGAGAATTGCTATTCCTCGAACTCGAGATCTCTCCTCACCTAAATTGAGTGCAAATTCAATTGCACCTGCTTCATTGAACCCCTACACCTTGTCAAGATAGACATCCCAACCCGCATTTACAAAAATCTGCCATACTTCCCTGTTGTTTCGAACCACTATTGTATCCTCCGGCTCATGGCGCACAACCAACCCACCCATCATTGTAGAAATGGTAACAACACAGTGGAAACATTTGGCTAGTAGTGGAAGAGTAGCCGCAATCCACACTAACAGTGGTGATGGTAATAACATAATGGATGTGAGGTAAGAAAAAGGTGGTGAAAGTGACAGGTAAACTCTCGAAAAACTTAGTGAATGATGGCGAGTTATGGAAGTACAACTGAATGATTACAATAATTAAATCTAGTATATTGGTGAAAGGACAGATGAGGTCTTTGGTGTACGGATTCAAATCCCAATGTGTCAGAATCATGATTATGAAATCACAATATTTTTTTATTCCCATTCACATTGGATTTGGTAATGATTTGGTACGAATATGATTATTAATACATCGTTGTTTGTTTATGACGGGACCCCTCCAACTTAAATGCGGTCATCCGTGGCACGTAATAATCTCTTTAATGGAATATTTTAATTAAATCTGTAAGATTCAGTGGAGGTGTACCTAGCGACCTACTTGGCGGTGGAGTAACAACAAAAATGACCGATGGAGTAGCAACAACAGGAGAGTAATGGTGTTGAAAGAGTAACAACAACGTCAGAGTAACAGTACTGACAAAGTAACAACAATGGTGGAGTAACAACACTAACGGAGTAACATCAACGATAGAGTAAAAACACCGACGGAGTAACAGCAATGGCGAAGTACCAACACCGACGGAGTAATAGAAACGACGGAGTAACAACACCAACAGAGTAACAACAACAACGGAGTAATAGCACCAACAGAGTAACAACAACGGCGAAGTAACAACAATGGCAGAGTAATAGCACTGACGAAGTAACAATAATGACAGAGTAACAAAACCAATGGAGTAACAGCAATGGCGGAGTAACAGAACCGACGAAGCAACAACAACGGTAGATTAACAGCACCCGACACTTAGAATTTTTGTTTAGGAGTAACAACAGTGATGGAGTAACAACATGAAATATTCCTTGGAAAATTTTTCTTTCAACTCCTTCTTGTCATAATTCGATCATTATCCCTGCAAAAGACAAACAAGTAAGTAGTAACAACATATCTCTCTCTCTCTCTCTCTCTCTCTATATATATATATATAATAGAAGGAAAAGAGAGCATTCTATGCACCAACAACCATCAAACCAGAGTTATCAGAGAGATGTTTGATGAAGGCATCCTTAGAAGCTAGATGGTGGTATAATTTCAGACAATGTCCATTCACTAGGAAGGAAGTACAAGTTTCATCTATTGTAATTAATCTGACTGTTCCATTGTCAAACACAGTGTCCACTTCATAGGGTCCCATCCAATGAGTGCAAAGCTTCCCTTTAAAGTCTTTGAATCAGGAGTCATAGAGCAATGCCCAATCTCCTGTATGAAACACCTTGTTCTTGATGACTTTATCATGCCACTTCATTCTTTGTTGTTGAATAGCAGTTGTTTTCTGGACAGCCACTGAACGGATCTCATCTAACTCATTGAGTTGTTCCAACTGGTGTTTATGGGCCTCTGATAAGTCTAATCTCACCTCCAAAGCTGTTCTGAGCATGTTGATCTCAATTCTACTAGGAACAAGGGGGATTTCCCATAGACTAACTCAAATGGTGAAAACCTGGTTGTATTCCTCCATGTTGTCCTATACGCCCAAAGAGCTTCCGAAAGTTTCTGAGACCAATCCCGGCGATGACTTGCTACAATTTTTGTCAAGATATTTTCCAATACCTTGTTTGTGCTTTCTACTTGTCCATTCACCTGGGGATGGTAAGGAGTCATCACTCTGTGTTTAACCCCATATTTCTGCATAAGCTTTCCTATCATGTGGGATGTGAACTGTGCTCCCCCATCTGAAACGATCTTCCTTGGAGTACCATATCGAGCAAAAATATCTTCAAAAAGAAAATCTACAACCACTTGTTTTGTTACTTTCGCAACAGCTCTGGCTTCCACCCACTTAGTTACATAATTGGTGTAGACCAGAATGTGAACCTTTTGGTGAGAATGTGGGTTTAAAGGTCCAACAAAGTAAATGTCCCACTTTTCAAAAGGTTCGAGGATTATCTAGGGTTGTAGTGGCATCTCATCTGATTTCCCAGGTTGTCCCATCCGATGACAACTGTAACATCTTCAGATGTAATATCAGGCATCACAAAAGATAGAAGGCCAATAGTATCCCATTTTCAGCACCTTGTGGCCTATTCTTTTACCTGAAAAATGTCCTCCATAAGGGCCATCATGGGCAGCCTTCAGTATTTCATAGATTTCATCCTCTGATACGCAGCGTCGAATCTGCTAATCAACCCCTGTATGAAAGAGGCACCCTGCCATCCATGAATATCATGTACTTTGATGAATAATTTTCCACTGATTCATGTTTGACAATTGACAAGGTACCTTCCTTGTAGCAAGATAATTAGCAATATCTACATACCATGGAGTGTTAGCAGAAATTGCAAAAAGATGTTCATCTGGTAAACTATCTTTGATGGGTGTACCTTCAACATTATTTTCTAGCTTAGACATAAAATCAGCAACCACATTGTCCTTCCCTGGTTTATCCACTATGGTAATGTCCAACTCTTGAAGTAACAAAATCCATCTTGTAATACGACAAGGAGTAATGGGTTTATTGATCAAATACCTGATTATTGCATGATCAATATGTACAAAGGTGGAGTACCCGGTAATATAATGTCGGAACTTGTTGATGGCGTAGATGACAACGCAAAATTCTTTTTCAGTCATTATTGAGTTCAACTCAGCTGGAGCCAAGTTTTTACTAACATAGTAGACTGCATATGGTACCTTATCCACTTTTTGTACCAAAACCGCCCCAACTGTTGTCTGAGAAGCATCAGCATGGATATGGAATGGTAATGTCCAGTCCGGCCCTCGAAGGATCAGAGCACTACAGACAAGTTCCTTGATCTTCACAAATGCTGCATCATAGTCATCTGTCCACACAAAATCTGCATCTTTTGTCAGCAATTGAAAATGTGGATGGGCTACTTTAGCAAATTTTTCTATAAAGCGCCTATAATAACCAGCACAACCAATAAATTTGTGTACCTGTGTGGGTGTTTTAGGTATCAGGAAGTGCAATATTACCTTTATCTTAGCTAGATCCGTTCAAATTCCAGCAGCTGAGAATAAATGTCCCAAAACTATTCCTACCTCCGTCATCATGTGGCATTTTATCGTACTCAAAGAGACACAGGCCCACTTACATATTCAAGTACTTTTTTCAGATTTTCCTACCCCTCTTCAAATGAATCCCCGTATGGAGTGAAATCATCCATATAAATCTCAACATTGTCATCTACCAGATCAGAGAAAATCCCCAAAATTTCCCTTTGGAATGTTGCAGGTGCATTACCGAGACCAAATGGGAGGACTCAGTATGCGAAAGTTCCCCAAGGACATGTGAAAGTGTTTTATCCTAATCTTCGGGGGCTATCTAGATTTGGTTGTACCTGCTAAATCCATCCAAGAAGGAGAAGAATTTCTTCCCAGCCAGAGTATCCAAGACTTGGTCAATGAATGGTAACAGAAAATGGTCTTTCTGCGTTTCCTTATTTAATTCTCTGTAATCCATGCATATCCGCCATATACCATTTTTCTTAGGAACCATCACTAATGGGAAAACCCATTGACTGTCTGAAATGGGGTAGATAAATCCCACATCTAGTAGCTTTTGAAGTTCTTCCTTGACAATGTTTTTCAGAGCAGGGTTCATCCTTCTCTGAGGCTGTCTCATAGGACGATAATCCTCTTTGATGTATATATGATGGGTGCATAAATTGGTAGGAATCCCTTTCATGTATGTATAGTCCTAGGTGAATGCTTCTTTGTGTTCTCAAAGAACATCCAAGAGTTGTTTCGTCTAGGATTTTGATAGATCTGGATTGATATTCAGGGTCTTCCTTGGCTCTATTTCCATCAAAATGTTGTCATGGGACACAGTTGTAGGTAGCTCATCGAATCCATCAATTGTTCTAATACTTTCCTGTGTTTCATAGCTCAAGACAAACTCTAGAATTTGCTGATTTGAGCATGAAACAAAACAGGGATCACTAATAAAAGTAGTAATTGTATCATCTTTTATTTCTGTTTTCAACTGAAGGGCCTATTCAATAGTAAGGACTGGCCTTAATTCCTCATTTTCAGATTTAGATTCTTCCATTGGTAAAGGTTTCTTGCAGACTGATGGTTTCGCTAATGGACTAGGTTCTGCAGCAGGATATAATAGTAAATTCTTATTACGCTATCCATTCGAGATAACCATATGTCTAGAACAACACCCAATATAAGCGTCTGCAGTTGCCAGCCATGGTCTTCCCAAAAGTAGGGGATGACCACCAGCTAGGGATTGTGTTTGCAGTACTAGGAAATACACAAGGTAGTGCCATGAATCAACTAAGATTGTAATATCTTCTAACTTCCCTACCGATTTAATCATAGATCAATCTACCATCTCTAACACAGTAGGTGTAGGTTTCAAGTTCTGAAGACCCAATGCCTACATAGTCTCAGCGATAATGACATTTACAACAGTGCCCAAATCTACCAGCACGTTTGGATTTTCTGCTCCATTAATTTTCACGGTTAAAATTGGGTTCCCAGGATCCCCATATTTCATAGGCATGACCTTCCCCGTCATAAAATAAGATAGCTTTCCCACCACATGATTGGTGAGTGGGTCCCTTGATTTCTTTTTATGCTTCTTAGTACAATATTCCTTGAGAGTTTTTGCATATATAGGTACATCCCTCATAGCTTGCAGCAGCGGGATCTTAACAAACAAATTTTGTAGCTTCCCTAACAAATCAAACTCAGCTTGAGGGATCTGTTTACTCAAAGCCAATCTTTCTAGATAGGGTAGTTCAGCTTGGTGTTTTTGAGTAATTAGTGACTAAGGAGGTGTTTGATTTTTGCTGACTTTGTTTGGTTCCTCTTCAACCATTTCTGGTTCCTTTACCTCACTGCCAACTTGTTCAGTGATAAAAAGTGAGGGTTGAGCATCTACTACCTGCCCAAATCTTAAATTCATCTCATAATTTTGCAGTGATGTTGTATGAAGGTCGGTTGAGGGTGTCAGCTTACTAAGCCCCTTTATTGTTAGGATTTGGATTGGGTTGGATGGGAAGTTGAGGGTGAACAGGCTAATTACCAGGGGGCATATTAGAGGCAAACTGGAGTTGTTGTTGTGGCATTGACTAGGGAAACTACCCAGGAGGAGAAGGTCCATGCTAGTTTGAAGTCCACGAGGAACTCGTACTAGCTTGAGGAGCCCATTGGTGCCAATGTGGAAGCTGGTACTGGGGCCACATAGGTGGATAAGGCATGGACCGGGGACCCATATTAAAATTACTAAAATATTGAGATGGATCTGGAAACATACCTTGTTTTCCCATTGATGGTCGAGGTTGTCGTGGATTTTTAGGTCCCATAAAGTACAGCTGCTCCATCTCTTCGCCTTTCCCTTGAAAATATGCTTTCAATATTGGCAAGGATGGGCATAAACTTGTTGCATGATTCAACTCACAGATTGCACACTCCTCTACATAGTTTAATGGACATTCCCTCTATGGGTGATTCTTCCTATACTTTGGGCAAAATATAGCCATAGTTCTTTCCAATTCTAGTTGTTTCTGTTTTATCTGTAGCATGTCCGTTTGTTTAGACAAGGTACTCAGGATATCAGTCTTCAAGTTGTCTAGCAGATTTCAAATTTTTTCTTTTGTGACACCTCCACCAGATACTTTTGTTGACTGAATCCCTTGTTTATTCCTTGAAATTCCCCTTGAGCACTAGATGCACAACTCACAGATGGTGTCGAAGTTCTCCTTTGATATATCTCCCTTTCCAACTATATTTAACAATTCTGAAGAGTCCTCTCGAAAGGCCCGGAGAAGGATAATTTTAAAAATGTCCTTATCCAAGTTAGAGTGACCTGATCTCTGCAATGTGTATTTAAAGCATTTCACATAGTCTTCCATATTTTCATCCTCTTTCTATGTAAACTTGAAGAGTTCTTCCTTAATGTCCCGTGATTTACAATAATCCTGATACTTCTCCAGGAAAGTGGTTTTCATCTCCTCCCATGTTGAAATAGTCCTTCCCCCAATACCCATAAACGATCACAAGGCTATCCCTTTTAGTGTAGCAGGGAAGATTTTCAATTTCTGAGTATCCATTATATAATCATATCCCTAACACACAATGTCAAATTCAAACAAGAACGTGTCGAGATCTTCTAAAGTGAGCCCATGAAAGCTAGGTAAAATTGTTAAAGGAATGGGCTTTGTTGGTGCACCAATCCCAAGATCCCCAATTGGGAAGTCAATAGTGGAGGTTGTAGGTGCCATAAATATCCTCCAATAATCACTAGGGATTTTGGTAGGCTCTACAGGAAATGATGGAAGGGCTCTTATCACAGGGTTTTGAGTTGCCTTAACAACACTCGCTCTATCCTTTGGTGATAGAAATGCCCCTACAACTTCTTCCTCTTTATCATAGTGGCTTGACCCTTCAGACCTCCTCTCTGGAACTTCTTCTTCCCTACTGGAATGGGCTAGTCCCTTGGATGTTCTACTTGCAACTTCTTCTTCTTCTATTACCAGCAACGGTACCCCTTTATCAAGTGTATTATTGCTTGTCTCTTCCGCTGCTGGAAGGGTCTGTTGTATCGAATCAACAGGGGGTGTTGTGGACAACACGGGTTAATCTACAGATTTTCCTTTCGGTCTTTCCTATATACCTGGCCTTACAGCAACATGAGAAGATACCTCTGATTCAACTTTCGTGATTATTTCCTGGATATAAGTGTTCCTTCCCAAATCATGTCATCCCTTCTTTGGGGCTCTTCCTCCGCCCATTTTATTCGAATCTCTGTTCATGCAATTTGATGTGATGAAAATGTCAATACCATCACAATTCTCAGGACCTAGAGCAGGGCGTCAAAAGACCATTCCCTCCCCAGGACGAGAGATCAGTGGAAAGGAAAAATAGCTAAAGAAAAAGAAACCTAGGGTTCAGGGCCTGGAGCAAGGCGTCAAAGGACGCTTCCTCCCCAGGACAAGAAACCAAACAAAACAAAAAAAGAAGACACACAAGGAGATCCAACACTCAGAACCTGAAGCAGGGCGTCAAAGGACCACTCCCTCCCCAAGACAAGAGATTGGGTTTTCCCCAGAATCAAAACAAACAAAAATGAAAGAATAATTTAAAGTTAGGGCCTAGAGCAGGGTGTCAAAAGACCACTCCCTCCCCAGGACGAGAGATTGGGCCTAAAGATAAATACAGAAAAACTAAAACAACAAAACAAAGAAATAACTACGCTCCGAACCTGGAGCAGAGTGAGAGAACTCCTTCTCTCCCCAGGATGAGAGATTGACCCTCTAGTCGATATAGATCGTGTCTTGCACCTTGTTAACCTTCCCCAACAATGATGCCAAAATGTTGGTGTCTAGGTATGAAAAAATTCATCAACCCTTTTCCTACATTAATTCATCAATCCAAGTGCGTACTCATTTCAAGGTAATGCGCAAGTTATATGCAGGAGCAAGGTTACACTCTACATCAACAAAGGTTTCATGATTAAGAAATCAAAGCATCGTTGTAACAGTAATGGAATTGAGTTGCAAAACTTAAAAAGACATTCACAACAATCTATGTAATTTGCAACAGCAATAAGGAAATTGATACAACAAGTAAAACAACACACAAAAAGGAAACATGCAGCACTTGATCAGAAGAGTGGGCCTAGCTCTTTGATCAGGGCTGCATTTACTCACAACTGAAGATAGAACAACAAAGCGTTTATATTTTATCGATCTAAAGAAAAATATTACAATACATATCCTAGTACGGCTAACCCTTCACATAGGAACGATCCATATTTTATACAATACAGGGGGTGATAACCTCTTCCCCCAAAACCTAGCAAGTACATGCCCAAAAATATACATCAGTTCAAAACAGCACTAGTGTCGAGAGAGCGAGAACATAAATGATCCAAAATGGATTGGGAACAACTGCAACTTGGTTATGTTGTTTTAGCACTATTGAATGGCTGTTGTGAATCGCAGAACTGTCGCTATATGTTGGAAGATCAACACCTGTTCTCCGGAATCTATGGACATAGCATGTTTTAGTGGCTCGCAAGGTAAAACCCTCGTGACTTTACTTCATTAATTAAATATTCCAAGATATAGACAAAGGAGGGTCAACTCATAGGTTTAGCATAATAGATACATGTTAATGAGTGTAAAAAGGATGAAAAGATTAGTGGAAATGTAAGGAAAAGGTAAGTAGATTTGTTTCCCAACACCTCCTGCACTACTATAAAAATTGTTATGAACCTCTCAACATCTGACTGTAACTAGTCTGCAACTGTCACTCCAGAACTGACTACACCAACTTACACTTATCCTCATGCTACTAAATATTGTGGCCCCATGTAGAAAAGGTATGGTCTTGCTGCAACAATATGGACCCGATTCCCATGTTGCATATGCTTTGGACCCTACTCAGATCTTTGCAAATTTGGGACTAAAGTTTTACATCACCCCACTTCTTTCTTGGAGGTATATATGCATACATGGTGAGATATTTCTTTAGCATAGAGGAAATATTATCAATCTCTGAGATGTTCTTGCCTAATTCTACTTCTCCTTCTTGTCCTTCTTCCATTGAGGACACTGGCTACTTTAGTGGCAAAACTCACCACACCTGTAACACTTGATCTTGGATATATCCTTCTTCTTCTTCTCTCCCTACGACCCTTGTCCTTGACTAGGACATTTCTTTACTTTCGCTTTCAATGCAAGGGCAATATTTTCTTCCTCCTTTACACCCTTCGATCCTTTTCAAATACTTCCACTGATGGATCTCCTCACTAGAGCTCACCTCATCTCCTCTTCTGTGAGATCTACCCACATCTGGTCCCACCCAGGCAAATGATCTCATCTTAGCATTCCCTAGACAAAGGTCTCCCACTCCTTAGTGACACTGTTGAGGGCCAAGCACACAATTTTTGTAGAGGCAGACGACTCTCATATGGTTGCAAAACCATCCCCGATATCCTGAATTCTGGTGAGATAGGAGTTGATACCTTCACCCTTCTATATTCAAAAATTCCTAAGCTTTTCCTTCAGGAACATCTCTGCTACTCGGAAGGGTTCTGATATAGTGAGGCAATAACATCCCACATTTCTTTGGTTGTATTCATGGCCAGCTGGATGTGAGGCAATATGATCTTGAACTTCATCAAGAATCAACCGCTTTTCCTTGGCCATCTCCTTATTTTAATTCTCTAGTTTATCTGGATCTATAGATATGAAAACAACATTTTCTATGTACTACTTTAGACCATATTCGTCTAGCAAGGGTGCCATCCTAACCTTCCATATACAATAGTTCGATGCAAAATCTAATATATTATGATCTTAGAGTTCTACTAAAGTCGTCACTGCAAAAATTTGACCTAGGATGGAAAGCTCCCTCTTTCACCTACTCATCAACTATCACTGTTACTCACACTCATTCCTAAAGTGAGAAAATATGCCTGCTACTACTACTGGAAATTTTGGATTTCTGAGACTAGAAACCCTCTGAGAGAAACTCCTACTGTGTCTGTAATTTCTCTTCCACTTTCACTCGAATCTTCTCAACCATTCTGTCGTGCTACTCTTCGAAATTACTTTCTAGTTCTACCTCTTCTTGTTGGAGCTTTGCTTTGAGCAATTCAAATTTTTCTTGCCACTTCACAACTAGAAATTGAACTTCTTCTCTACTACTTCCACTGTCTGGCTAGGCCCTAGAGAAATTTGTGCTCCTCCTCCCTCTGGACAATGAATTTATCCCTCTTCATATGTGAGCTAATGATCCGATTAAAATTACTCTGCGACCATGTGAAAATTCCTTGAGATGCAACAGATGGAAATTATTTTTCTAATTGGTTAATTATTAAGTAGTTTATTTTGCTACAACAAACAAAAAATAATTCACACTGCAATTTCTTCACAAATAAAAATTATGTTGCAGAAATAAAATATGTGGATATGATAAAATATAAAATAATCACACACATAAATTTACACCATTATTTTTGGATAATTGTCCCCGAAGAAACCTAATGTGGGAAAATCAGTGCAGTAGATGAGGGTTTTATTATTAAGCAGTAACAAAAAAATTGAGTACAATAATTTGGATGAAAAATTAGCAATCTTATCTGAGAGAAATACTAGAAAAATCAACTGAGGGAATTTACCCTCCTCGATAAGCAATTCTGGTGCAATCTGTCCACTCGAATTGGAAATCTCAGACCCTCTGTGTAGCTTGTGCATCACCCCTGCGCAATCCCTCAAACACTCAACCCAATCTTGCCTCAAATCTTCTTCTAGCTGACTATTGCGGCTCTGGAAAGAATTCTCAGGTCCTAAGGAAAATTATTCTGGACTCTGACAACTAAATTCTCCTTCTACTCAGCTAAATAGAACTACGCTCTTGAGGCTACTACACAACTTGTTAAAATTTCTGTTTTCCCACCTCGGTTTTCAGTTTCTCCTTATTTCTCCCATGTAGTTAAATGCCCTTTCCCATAACCATACATTCAACAAGCTGAAAAATAAAATAAAAATAAAAATAAAAATAAAAATAAAATAAATAAAATTAAATAAAAATAATAAAAATAAATAAAAATAAAAATTTCTGAAAACACAAATTCTGGAAATTTTACAGAATGCTGGAAATTGCAGAAATAAAAATCAGCAGTGATAAATAGCCATTAAAACACATTAAAACACTGATATTTTTGGTCAACGTGACCCTGGAAAAACCCCCTACAAATCTTGGGGAAAACCAGTTTGAGAGCTCTTCTTTATTTCTTAAAAAAGTCTTTTTACAGCAAGAAAATTTCAACAAAAATTATAGCAAAATAATTTTTTTTCAGCAAGCAAACTTAGCCGTTTTCAGCCCAACAGACCACCTGGAAACTTCTCAGTTTTCAGCAAAAGAATCAGCTTTTTCTGCTTGTTCTTACTACTGTTCTGCTTGTCTTTCTGCTGTTCTGATTTTGCTGAAGAGCTGCCTGGTATGTGTGTCAAACTGTTGCCTCTTTCTCCTTCTTGTCCAAAAACCTCCTTTGCTCTCTTGCTCTCCTTCTCCCAATCTGCTCATGAAAGAATGAATGATCTTTTCCTCCTTTTCCTCCTTTAATATAACTCCAAGTGACTTTTGGGTGATCTCTAAATCCAATGGCTGAAATAGATTTAGATCAATGGCTGAGATTAAATGCACATTTAAATCTCACTTTCTATTTTGTAATTCACCCACTTTAATAAAGACCCACTTGGTCATTTATTTCCAAAGTCACTTTTCCTTTCTAATTTTTCATTGACTTTATAAAAGTCACTTTAAAATTAGACTTAGTAACTTTATCACTTAAAGTCACTTTTAAATTAGATTTTAACTTTATAAATATTATAAAGTCACTTTAGGAGAAAAATTAAAATCTTTTGGACACTTTTCCCTAGGCCAAAGATCAAAGCCTAAGGGAACCACCTGTCCTCCGGTACCAAATTTCAACACTCCCTCTTACTGAGGAAGGTGTTCCTCACCACACCCATCTTGTCTCTGAAGTAAACATGCTTGCCCCGTGGTAAGGCTTTGGTAAGAATGTCTGCTACCTGCTCATCAGTGGAAATATACTCAAGCTTCACAGCTCCCTTCTGAACATAGTGTCTGATGAATTGATATCTGATCCCGATATGCTTTGACCTGTCATGAAATACTGGATTCTCCGTGACTTTAATGCAACTCTGATTATCACAGTAGATCACTGAAGGTCTCAACGAGTGACCAAATAAGCCAAACAACATCTTGCGAAGCCAGATGGCCTCACAACTAGCTAGACTGGCTGCCATATACTTTGCTTCTGCTGAACTCAGTGCTACTGACTGCTGCTTCCGGCTGAACCATGACACTACTGCTGAGCCCAACCCAAAACAACACCCTGAAGTGCTCTTCCTATCAGAAACACAACCTGCCCAATCAGAATCAGCGTATCCTACCAATCTCACTCCATCTCCCTGCCTGTAGTCCATACCATAATCCACTGTCCCCTGCAAGTACCGCAAAATGTGTTTTGCAGCCACCCAGTGAACCTTCCTAGGCTCACATATAAACTGACTCATCGTGTTGACTGCAAAACAGATATCTGGTCTAGTGTTGACCAAATACATCAAGGAACCAATCAGCTGCCTGTACAATGTGGGATCACCAACTCGGAATCCGAAGCACGAAGCTTCTTCCAGTTGGTGATCATCGGTGTCGCCATGGGTCTACAATCCTCCATGTGGAATCTGCTAAGGATGTCCACAATATACTTCCCCTGCCCCAGGAAGAAATGCCCCTCCTCCTGCCACGCCTCCAAACCCAAAAAGTAATGCATCAAGCCAATGTCCTTCATCTCAAACTCCGTCGCAAGATCTCTCTTGCAGTGCTCTATGAGTCTCTCTGCACCTGTAATGACCAAGTCATCCACATACAACACCAGAATGATAGGCTCCTCACCTATCACAATAAAGTAAAGGTTTGGATCTGTCTCACTCTTTGTGAAACCCATCCCCTGCAAATAAGTGTCTATCCTGGAGTACAAAGCTCTGGGAGCTTGCTTCAGGCCATAAAGGGCCTTCTTCAGTCTGCACACATGGGACTCCTTCCCATGCACCTCAAAGTCCTGTGGCTGCTCAATGTACACCTCCTCCTGTATGAAGCCATTGAGAAATGCGGTCTTCACATCCATCTGGTGGATCTTCCAACCCATCTCTGCTGCTATCGATATAATGGAGCGAATCGAAGTATATCGATCCACGGGAGCGAAGGTCTCCTCATAATCAACTCCCTCTACCTGGGAGAACCCTCTAGCCACAAACCTCGCTTTGAATTTCTCAATGCTGCCATCTGCAGCATGCTTTACCTTGTAAAGCCATCTGAAAGTAACCACGGACTTTCCCTCAGGCCTTGGCACCACCTCCCAAACATCATTCTTCATGATAGAAGAATACTCCTCCTGCATGGCCTCTCTCCAAACCTGCTGGCTAGCTGCCTCCTCATAGCTAAAAGGCTCAAAGTCAAGGATGCTGGTAACCATCGCCATATAGCTACAAAATCTCTCAGGTGGTCTACTCTCTCTGACCG
>APFE031198518.1:0-15463 GCA_000404065.3 Pinus taeda
AAACATTTCTAATTGCTAAGAAATATTGATTCACCCCCCTCTCAGTATTTCCAACAATTGGTATCAGAGCTTGGTTCCCTTAGTAACAACTTAACCATTGGAAGGAAGTTTTCATAGCATACAGATGGTAAAGTCAAGGAATCATGTCGTAAGAATTTCAAAGGAAGGCACAGGTACAACAAAATATGAAGAACATGATTTTTGTGTACCAAGCCCTGATTTTGATGCAAATGATTACTAGATATGGGAATCCAGGATGGAAGTATATTTGCTGGCACATAGAGTATGGGAATTATTTGTTTCTTGAAACACGTCTATCGATGAAGCTAAAAGGTACAATTCAAAGTCCATGAATGCAATTTTGAATGTTTTTCCAAATTCTGTGAAACTAAAAGATGGTCAATGTTCAACAACTAAAGCTCTTTGGGAAAAGCTTCATAATCTCTATTCAACAAAAAAATCAGGTCAAGATGTTATTGAAAATTCGAATACTTCTTATTATGATGAAGAAATTGGAGACATGACTAAGATATAGTTTCAAAATCAAGTGATCAAGGTGATAAAGGAACTAAAAATTCAAAAGGAAAAGATAACATTTTTCGAAGCATAAATTAAGACAACAAAAGAACTCATCAAGGAAATGAAGAGTCTGAGAAGATGATTAGCAATGTTAAAACTCAATTGTAAGAAGTTGAGAATACAGAGACATAAGACCTCAAGAGAGAAGTCCAACAAAAACGGAAACAAATTGACATGCCTTTTGCAGAGATTAGCTGGCTCAAACAATAGATGCAAGAAGCAGAAATTGAGAGGAAGGAATCTGATCAAATATACAATTCCGCATTTGACCAAAAAAAAGGAATTGGAAACCTCTTCCGCTGAACTAAGCCGGCTTAGGATTGAGATTGAGAAGAAAAAGTAACAAATACATGTACTCAACAAAGAAGTTAAAAACGCCTCTCTTATCAAACTACAGGTTGAAGAAGAGGAAGAAAGAAGGAAATTGTTGAAGGGCATATTTCGGGAAGACCTTGCTCAAAAGAAAGGAATAGTTGATGCAACCCGTGATGAGATCAAAAAAATCAAGGGATCACAAAATGAACACTTACAACATAAGACAAATGAAGAAGAAAAAATTAAGGCAATTAACTTATGGTAAATATCTAGTTGATGAAGGTACAAGCTCCACATCTTCACAGGATGATTCTAGGAAGGAAGTTGATCAAAGTGAAAAGCAAAATAAGAATGTCGTAACTCCAAAGAACAAGAAAAAAGTGGTCAAGAACAAAGGACGACAACAGAATACAACACCACCTCCAAAGAAGAATGAAAAATATTTGAGGTATTTTTGTTTATTTAACGGTTATTGTTTTTCATGTGCTAACTATGGACATATGGCTAGGGATTGTGAAGTTATTAACATATACAACTATCAAGGACCATCGCATCTGAATGAACTATTCAGGTGCTTACATTTATTTAATGGTTATTTCTTTTTATGTGCTAACTATGGACATATGGCTAGGGATTGTGAAATTTTTGGCAGGTACAACTATTATCTACAAAACCCTAGAAGCAAATTTGTAGGTTCTCGAGACAGATATCAGATGGCATATTCTATGGATGACATTGAATTCTTTAAATGTCATAATCATGGACACATATCTCAAGAATGCAGGTACCATCCAGATATGGAATGTTACAAGTGTCACAATTATGGACACATAGCTCATTGCTATAGAAACAAAATGGAATCAATCATGAATATTGATGATGCGAATAAAAAGGTTTGGAAGAGGAAACAAATATAGGATGAAAAAATATAGGAAGAATAGGTATAAGATCAACAAAAAGTGTAGAAAGACAAGAAAGTCCCAACAGTCATGCTTTCAGGATTCATAACAGGTTGTCAGGAATCAAGTCAGGATGACTCATTAGGTGAATCATTATTTTGAAAAATATGGCTTGTTGAAGCCTTGAAGTTTGTAGAGGGGGGAGTCTATGCATAAGTATATGGCACAATTTTATGATTGACAAACAAATTCTCAGGGGCAATAACCGTTTTCCATTGATGTCAAAGGGGTAGAGAAAAACTTGAGAAGCAGATTGAAATCTATAGAAGGAGGTGAAGCATGATGCCAGTGGGAGGTTTACTCACAGGAGGAGTACATGTGTTGCTATCAATTAAAAATGGGGAGATTGTTGGATGGTGTTGTAATTGATGTCAACCCATGGATTTGGTTGGGTTTGACATTGACCAAAAACACCAGTCACTATTGTCAAATGGTTAATTAATGCTTCTTATTAATTGTTGGATTACATCAAGATGGAAGCTATACTATAGATGGTTGAAAAACCAAGTCCCAGGGTTTGGATTCCTTGGACTGAGGATATACCCCAACTTTGTCGAGGGATTTTTGTAGGACAAATAATTGAGTTTGGGTCGGAAATTTATGTCATTATATTCTCCTCAAAAATATGTTTTTTTATATGTGGTATGCCTCAAGAGGCCTCCTAGTTTGAGAGATATTCACGATCTAAGTTGGTGACCCCATTTTCTGGGCTAAAACGCCAAGGGGTCGTGACATGACACCTCCTACGATTGTCAATATATGATATTTTTTATCATTGTAATCTCACCACATATAATTTACATAATCCAAGAACCAAAGACAATAAACCAATCATTGAATTCACAATAAGATCATATGCACTAAGTCAATCATTGATTTTAAAATATTAGTGGAATTGAATTTTTTTCTAGACAAATATTTATAAGGGTTAGTACACCAATTCCTTAAGGCTTAAACAAACAATTCAATAATAACTACTAAATTAAATTAATCTTATTAAAAGGAAAATTGTTTTAAAAAAATCCTAAAATCCTACCTAATGAAGCCCCTAATTAGGCTACCAAAAGCTATAAAAGGAAGATCTTTAAGCCTTCAAATCACACCAACCAAGCAGATGATTTAGCTCTGAAATTTTCGTTGACTTCTGTGATATTCGACCTACCTCAAGAAGCTAGGGCAGCGAGTCTCTTTTTGGTAAACTACTCTCAAATGTCTGTGGTTTTTTCCTCCTCTAACTCGGTCTCTATAGGTATGTGTTTCATGTGATTTGGTGTTGGTTGCAAGATATTTTTGGAAAAATATTTTGGCCCTGTTATCTCTACGGTTAGGGCTCTTCTGTTTTTCCTAGGGCATCAAACCAAGAAGCCTCCATTAGTGTGTCGTCACTTCTCTATGGCAAATCCAAGGGTAGCTTGAGAGATCTAGGCCTTGTATTGAGATTGATCCAAGCACTTTTCACTACATCACAAACCTGTAGCACTACATTAGGGCAGTGAACATTCATGTTTTCTCTTTGAAGGCAGCGAGGAAATTCTAGAGGATAGAGAGAGTCTAGGCTCCTTTTAGGCGACATCCACACCTATTTCAAGCAAGGATGTAGGGTGTGTTTTAAGGTCTATTACAGTCATCCTTATTATAGGATTCTCAACACTATAGGAAATAACAATGTGACAAAGACCTATGACTTATGACATGATAATTGACAATTTTACCTTAACTTGGACTCTCAGATCTAGACAAAACCATGGTCTTATATATTATTGTAATTGACATTTCAATGAAGTAACAGTTACATAATATGATACTTGTAAGTGACAACTATATATCGATGTAGTGGTTAATCTAGGGTGCTATATTAGACTAAATTTAATGTCAACCAAGGTAGGTAAACTTAGAGGCACGTGTCTAAAGTCTATAGACCTAAAAGGATCTCATCTACCTAACTAAGTGTCTACTGTGACAGGCTACAACACTCCTTTACAGGAGATTGAAATATGTTTCATTTCACACTTTAACACTCAGATCATCTAATTTAATTAATTGTTCTAAAGAACAGCGTGTTACTAGTCTGAGTTTTCAACCCTCTTACAAGGATATCATTCACAAAAGCTCTTTCTAGCTAACACACTAAGCGTTCATGAAAACCAAAAACTCTTTTAAGCACACTAAAACTCAAATGCATGAAAACAGAGTCCATAGAGATACTTCGAAATTCAATGGTCGATCAAATCTTTTACAAGATCTTGTTCAATAATCTAGCAATCGAATTCTCAAACTATCACCATGAATCATACAATAATACTTGCAAGAACTTCTAATGGAATCAATAATCTCACAGACAAGAAAATAACATCAAACGCTATTCAACACTATTCATATTTGAAAACGCTATGGAAATGAAAATAAAAGTATACCAATCTATACGTACGGCTCGTCCACGCTTCAATGTCACACTTAGGAAACTTCAAGTGATGAAAACGTTAACGCATAAGCACTGTAATGATGAAACGATGCCTGTAATTAAGTTCTGGAATCAAATCACATGCAAGAGCAATGTTTTGGAAACAATACGCAGTCCTTTTAATCTGCTTGTCTATTATCCTTTGTTCACTAACTTTCCCTCTAGTGTATAATCGAATGTACATACATTATCATGCAGATGTTTCTACTTTTACAATCAAAAAGGTGATTTTTGTTTTTTTCCTAATCTTAATTGATTTCCAAACAAAATGAAATCAGTCTAGGTAACTCTAGCTTTTTTCTGCTTTTGTGACCAAAAACACTGGGTTTGACCAGCATTGACCATGTATCTAGGAGCTCTAGATTTGCTGTTGAATAGAAATTTCACCATGTATGTACATCCTAGATCACGTTCCTATCCTTTGTTTTGATTTTCCTGCCATGCCACGTGTCACATCATAAACCAATTATAGGAAGTCATGACATCCTATAATTTTGTTGAAAATTTCTAATTTTTAACATAAAAATTCACAAATTAAATTTAATGTAAAATAACAACTATCATGCTTTGATTAATCAATTTCAATGGACTATGAGGGGTTTATGGGAGAAAATGATAGACAAATGATGGATTTCTATAAGAAAAGGATGACAATGAAATAATACCAACAATTGACATGATTGTATGTTGACATGACATATCCTTATGGGTATCTTAAGAAAGGTAGCCCTGTTGTAGCATCTTTATTGGTATATAGATATGTCTCATCAAACTTGTGACTTGACTTGATAAATAGCATATACTTGTGAGTGATTGTCAATTGATTTTATATGTCTTTGATTTGACTTGAGAATGATATATTTGCTCTTGTGACTATTTGCTATCTTGACTTGATGAGTGATACTTCCTTGTGAATGTAACCCTGCTAAATAAATCTGTCTCATCACATTAACTTGAATTCATTGCTATGGTAACTCTCTATGTAATTACCACTTGAATTGATACCTTAACTCGTCATATTAACTTGACTTGAATGAACATTGATACGTTGATTTTGACTCATTAAGATTAGATTTGATATCTCATGCAATATGACAATTACACAAAAAAATGATCAATTATATAAGCTAAGTTAACTTAACTATGTTGCAATTATCTTTGTGTTGACTTGATTTGATGAGTGATGTACCCTTGGTGATTGTCAATTGGCTTAGTATATAGATAGGCCTTAATAACTCTTGACCCTGACTTAGTGTGAGTAGACTTAACATACTAAACATAACACATATGTTGATATTTTGATTTTGAATAGACTTGACACTCTACATACAACATGATGTTTGACTCACATAACAATTTATTGATAATGTCTATGATAACCTAGGATAACTTGATTGCTACCTTACAAGGTAATAGGTTTCTGAGGGCACATCATCTTGTTGTAACAATGAATAGAAGATTGTGAGCAGTGCTCAGTTATGTAGGAACATATTTTTGTAGATCTCTGTAGGCAAAGCTTGAGAGTAGTGGTAGCAGGTCATAGGGTTGACCTATGGCATCCATTATCAGACATTTGGATTTGACACTTTCACCAATACAGGGTGTGTGGTTATGTGATGTGGAAATCTACGTTAGGAGCTCCTAATGCTTATTTATTCATCATTTGTGCAGTGCAGTGATAGTGATATGCAGTTGAGTAGTGGTAGCTAGTCCAATGATTTAGTTGGGATGTACAATGGCATTTAGAGACAATGTACAATGGTCAATAATAGAAATTTGAGTTGGAAACATTGGCATACCAGGTTTGATGTGTAGTGCAGTGATAGTTTGAGTAGTGGTTGTTCAGTGGCTTGAGCAACATTGTGGTCAACTTGAGTAGTACAACGTTATCTTTTATTTAGCATTCTTATATTGATTAAGAGTAGAGGGGGATCTAGTTTGAAAATTGTGAAATGCGGTACGCCAACTCTTCAGGGTGGTGTAAGGCAAGTGATTGGAGCCAACTTCATGTTGTGGCTTGAGGACACTTCAGGGTGGCAGGGTTGTGCTAGGGCAGGTAGTAGCCTGCACAGGGTATTGTTGTGTCCATTCAGTTGTGGTTGATAAACTAACATGGGAGAGGAGAATCATTTTTTACAATAGCTGGTAAATAGAGTGTTGGGGCACTCATTAGGTTGTGGCCTAATCTGTAGGGCGTTGGTGCATCCTTCTGGTTGCTACAAGATAGTAGGGTTTAATAGCATCCTACAGGTTGTGGCCTGATCTATAGGGCATTGGGGTGTCCTTCTAGTTACAACAAGATATTAGGATTTAGTAGCATCCTACAGGTTGTGTCTTGTGAATTAGGGTGTTGACGCATCCCTCAGTTGTAGTTGAAAATTTGACGTAATTAATATTTCTTTTAAAGAGAGAAAATGGAAATTACTAGTGAAGCGTTTAGTGGTTTTTGATTCGGAGGGGGTTTTCCACCTAACAATATTTGTGTCTATTGTTTTCTATTCCTGAATTGTTGTATGGTGTTGTCTATTATTGATTAGTGTTTATAATTGTTGAAGAAGAACATTAATATAACTGAATAATAACTAATGCTCTGAAAAGGGTTAAAAAGTGCTAATTGCTAAGAAATACTAATTCACCCCCTCTCAATATTTGCAACAAAAAATTCGAATAACAAAAGGTTAAACTCAAAAATAATCATAATCTTTCATTAATTGAAAAATTACATATAGTAGATGCCAATGGCATATGCATAACTATTTGGCCTAGGCAGTCAAAGTAGCTGTCAAAAATATATGAGTTATGGCTGAAGCCATTCCCAAAAAAGTTGTACATATTCACCTCACATGGTGTTCATCTTGTCTAGTATGCAGAATAAAAACATAAATATATACATATAATGTTATTGTGTATCAACTGTAAACTAACCCAAAAATTTAGGGACTGTCCGCCCTAGGATATGCTCTATCTATGTAGGGTCGGTGATAATATTGATACTATTATGCACCATACTATTCCTGAATCATCCACAAGCCTTTGGGGTGTGTCGTGGCCTCCTTGGATAATTTGTCAGCATCTTCGTTACGTTCCCTGTAAATGTGTTGAAAGGTGATAGAGTTAAATTGTGCCTTGAATTCTGTGATGTCTAAAATGTTCCTAAGAGTATGAGCATGACATTTATTGATGTTATTGAACCAATTAATGATGATTTTGGAGTCTTCGAAGATCTGTAGATTAATGCTTGAGTGTGCGAGTAGAAAATGCAAGAGATGCTTGAACGTGATCAATTATGCATAGTTATTGGTTCGCTCTCCCAATCCCAAATGTATTTTGTAATGGTGTTGTTCAGATAGGAATAGTATGATACCCCCCCCCCCCCCCAACATCCCTGTGATTGGGCTGCTCCATAAAAGTATGCCCATGGTATGGAGTGATCAATCGTCTCAGAGGTGTGTGAGTGAATTGTAGTAGAGTGGGATTCATCCAGGATTTCATGGTAGGCTGCGATAATCTTTACTGTTGTGAGTGGCCATCGTGCCTCTGCTTCTTTGAAGATTATACCATTCCTTGTCAGCGAGATAGACCAACAAATAAGGAGAGGAAGACATAGAGATTTTGTATCTTGATTCGCAACAGTCCAGTTGTTCCATGCTTCAAGAATCGAAGGACCGTGCCAGCTGCCATGATTGGAAAGGAGATGTAATACTTGTTGCGACAGTTGTGAACACATAGAAATAAGTGATCATTTGTCTCCTCTGCCTGTTTACAAAGAACGAACCAATGCGGTCCATAGTGAGATCTGTGCATAAGGTTTGCTCTGGTTGGTGTCTTATTGTTGAGCACATTCCACATAAAGAGTCTAGTTTGAGGAGTTTCTTTTAGCTTCCAAATATTTTGCCACCAGTCTAGAAGAACAGGTGGTTTGCATTCATTGAGAAGGTTTGAATTGCCAACTTTTGGGGATTACTTACCATGATTAGCCGAGGTCCAGATGAGCTCATCGGGGCCCTCCTTAATGCGTACATGTGCTTCGTTTAGGGCATTTATGTACCCATTCTAGATCTACTGCCAGTGTTCATGGATACCTAGATTTTGAGTAGAAGACTATGCCTATTCGAAGATGGAGTTGTTCTCCATGTCTGCTATCTGGGTGATCACCTTGATGTTCCTCTGATTTAGAAAGTGGATGAGATCTGGAGGTAACTAATGCACTCACCAGTCCACGAATCCATGCTTATACGGGCGAGATTGCCATCATTTATTCTCCATGTGAGGCTCGCTCTAATGAAAGGAATAGTGTGCATTATAGATTTCCAAACCATAGAAACCCCAGTACGAGGCCAGTCTGGTATACAAATCCATTCCATAAGATGATATGGCCAAATATATTTGTGGTATGTGACTTCGGTCCAGAGGTTCTATGTAGTGAGTAGTATCCATCCCATCTTGGTTGCTAATGCATGTGAAAAAACCATTGTTTTAAAAAAAGACCGAGTCGACTTTGACTCGGCCGAGTCAGACCAAGCCAATGCCTGGCCGAGTCGACTCGGTGGCTGAAACGGAACGGTTGGTCGGGTTTTTACTGAGGCAGTTATTGACTCGGTCGACTCAGTAACAACTCGGTCAACTCGATAATGACTCGGCCGGCTCGGTCTTTGACAAAAAATCCTGAAGCACATTTGTCAAAAGTTGTTCTGCCTCCTACATATCAATGGTTGGGTTTTTTTTTATTGCATATTTATAGCCCTAAAGTAATATATCACTGTGAGAAAGGTTTGAAAATTACAAGGCCGACGTATGGTTATCCTAGTGGCATGAATTGGAAAACTAAAACAATGCATTGAGCCATACAATGTTTTTAAAAAGCCAAACATTCTGGCATTGGACTAATAAATGCATATTTACCTCTGACTATTCTGGAGCTTGACCACAATTAAATCAAGGGTTTTGAGACTTCATTAGGGGCAAAAAATTGGTATTATTGTTGTTGTAGTCTATTGATTGTCCTTAGGCTGAGGCAAAAAAGAATCTTGGCATTGGTGGCTAAGTATGAATTTTGTATTGGACAGTGCACTGGGTGCCATTTTGATATAATGGATATATTCATGAGCCTACTTTGATCATATGTTGTCTTCCCTCTATATTCTAAATCTTTTTGTTTGGAAACATGAATGAAAATCTTTAAAAAAAAATTATAAAAAAAAAAATTAATGTATTTTTTACAATAACCGAGTCATTGAAATCAAACCAGCCGAGTCGATACCGAGTCGGAGTCGGAGTCAGAGCCGACCCTCGACCGTTTTCGAACCGGAGTCGAAGTTTTAAAACGTTGGCAACAACAGAGAGATCTTTAAGTCCCCAACCTCCCCATTTCTTATGGAGAGCAATGTGCTTCCATCCTACACAAGCGAGAGGTTTTCCCTCTTTATAACCATTCCAAAGGAATCTACAGCAGATCTTCTGAATGCGAGCAAGAATTCCTTTAGGAATCTAGGCCAGTGACATCCAGTAGATGGGGGTAGCCTCCAAGACAGATTTTATGAGGACAAGGTGACTAGCTCTTGATAGGAATCTGTGGTTCCAATTTGTCAGCCACTTCTCAATTTTGATCACAAGCCAAATCCAATCTGCTATCCTATAGCAGTGGGGCTTGATCCGGAACCCCAGGTACTTGAGGCCATCCTCCAAATGATGATGTTGGAAGGGGAAATATTGATGGGAAATTCTGGCTTCTAGGGGGGATGTATTGAAGAGGGTGATGGTAGATTTGGAGTGATTTGCTTCCATGCTGGTAGCCACGGCAAAAAGGATGAGGATGTCATGGAAGTTAGATGAGTCTTCATGGCTGCCATTAAGGAATATAAGGACATCGTCAACAAAAAGCAGATGTGTGAGATAACATTGTTCACTCATTTTCAACACACACACACACATATATATATAAGTTGCTTTTGCTCATTATGAAAACTACTTTTTCTTGGCGAGGAGCCTGCCTTTTTAGGATGTAAGGAAACAAATTAATGTCCCAAGACTTATAGGCATCTTGCAGGAGTGAAATCTTCCCCCCTACGAACCACCAATGGGTAATTGCAAGTGGCGTGGTTTTCTTTAAATAACAATAATGAGTCAACCTACATTAGCGAATAGTAGTCAATAATGACTATTCTCACTATTTGTTTGACAATTAAATTATGATATGTTTTCCACTATTAAAATTAAATAATATATAATAATTAAAAACATAAAATAGCTAAAATAAATAATTATTTTTTTATAATATAATATTAAAATTTTAATTTATTAATATATTTACTAAAAATTTTAATTATAAATAAAATCACAATAAGTTCTAAAATTAAAATAAAAAACAATTTTTTATTATTATTAATAAATTCACACCATTATCTTCTCCTTCCAAACCTGATTCTCACCATCAATAAACATTGAGTAATCATTAATTACTCAATTCTCTAACTAATATAACTAACTTTCATTTAATTTATTAAATAACTTATTTTTATGACTTTGGTCCTTAGTCAAATTTAGCCGTTGGAGGCTATGCTAAAACTATTTAACATGCAAAGTTGGATCTGATTCTTCAACTTGTCCTGACAATGAACCACACTGGTTGGTTCGAAATGTGTCGACAGATGATATATCATGTGATTTACGCCAAAAAATTTCTCGTAAACTTAATTTTGTTCGCTTTCCCAATGTCATCGTATTTTCAATGGTAAAAAAACATTACACCACTAACATTTCTTTGCTATTATTGTTCAGTAAAGCTTAGTGAGTTGGCAAATTTATAGAAAGGAGAGGAATGCTACAACAAAGTTGGCAAATTTATAGAAAGGAGAGGAATGCTACAACAATTGGAAGCGGAAAAATTATGGAATTATTGAATTATGGAGTTGGCAAATTTACAAAAAGGAGAGGAATGTGGAAAGATTATGGAGTTATTGACTTTCTTTTATCCTCATTTACCCTAGGTAATGATGAAATTTGCTTCTATACTCGCTTCTCGAGATTCTTTGTAGGCCTAAATATCTGTAATTTAACACTGACATCATAATTGAATCAACTAGAATTATTAACTTAGCCATTGACAACTTGTTACATTGGAATTGTTTTTTTTTTTAAATGTTAATGAGTTTGAACTATTCTCCAAAATTCATCCTGAGAGCCAAAAATTCATCCTGAGAGCCAAAGAAGGTGATGTAATTTTGAAAAAAATGAACACCGTAAAAATATAAATGATAATTGTTTCATGTTTGTACAATATTCAATTTTTTTCTCACATGAACATTTGGATTGGCGAGCTAACATAGATGCTTTACATTTAATTGGGTAGAACAAAACCACTTTACATTTAATTTGCGACATATTGTCATTGGAATTTCCCTTGGGTTTCATATATATTATCTCACGTCCTTATTTATTTATTACCAGGATTTGAACTTCGTATATCGTTATTTCACTTTCTTGTGTATGGTACCAATATTTGAATTTCCTATACGGTTATTTATTACACTCATCATCCATGAGAGAGAAGAATGTGCAGAAATTAAAAATAGAACAGTCGTATATATATAAAATAAATAACAAACCATTGAAAACATAATACCTGGGAAATTTTTTATGAAAAGAAACACCACATTTTAAAGCAGACTCAATGTATTATTCAATGATGAAAATTCTTATGACCAGGAACACTACACTCTAAAGTAGACTCAATGTATTATTCAGTAATTAAAATAACTATAATATAGGGTTTCTGTGCTTTTTACAATAATGTTCTATAGTGGTTTAATTATGGAGAAAATTCTACATCATAACAATAAGCGAAAAAACCCGTGTTGGCATTAGTGGGAGGGTAATCATGGGCTCCATGATAAAAAAATGTAAAAACTTGTATGGGGATTGGGTACCTCAAACAATAACCAAGCATAATACTTGGCTTTATGGCAAGGGGTAGTAATAGCTATTTTGAAAGGAATTAACTAGTTAATGGTTTTTGGTGACTCAATGATAATTATCAGACAAGTAAGGAAGTCAAGGAAAATCTGAGCACTCCCATTTTGCAAAGGATAACACAATAAAGTATTTCGAGGAAATAATTTTATCTTGTATATCGACACTTTAACACAATGGTTGATGCACTTGAAAACAAGGGAGAAACCTTGGAACAAGGTAAGTTGGAGCACAATCAAAGTCAAATATCCTATATACCTTTGTCATGACTTGTTGAATCAATTCTCTATCAATAAATATGAGCAAAATGGTGTTAATGGTCGTGGATCAAATCATCATATAATTGTTAGCATCAACAATCTAAATCAACATTTAAGTTCCTCTGTGTCATTTAATCGCTTGCTCAAAGGGAGAGCAGATTGGAAACACACTCATGAATATGGTTGGACGATGGAGGACATTCGATTTGATAGGAACTACCTTTGGTTAATGCATGGTAGATATTGGAAGGAAATTTGGTGGCACATTGAATATTTTCGAGGTGCAACTTGGAGAAGGCAAGCAAAGATGACAATAGCCTTGAAGAGGAAAGCATGCTATTTTAGATCCTAGTTAAACACACAAAATCTTCGTATCAACCACTGCTTAAAGGTATTAACAATGGTGAATTGTATCTCCAGTGCTTTAAAGAGGAAAGCATGTTATTTCAGATCTGAGTTAAACACAAAATCTATATATCAACCATTGCTAAAAGTAATTAACAATGGTGAACTATATAGCTAGTGCCATGGATTTGGTAGGTCAAAAATTAAATTCCCTTAAATGGTGACCTCGTAGCAGGAGAAAGGCAACCAATTGCGGAGTTGTTAAAAAAAAGATAGCAATGGTAATCAAATTTTAAGCATCAAGTAGAGTAGCAAAGAAGCTAAATGTGATTAGTATTGTCCTAAGTGTTTTGATGTGCAAGAAATATCTAATGGCGAAAAGGGACCTGAAATTCCTTGAATAGACACAGGAGAGGATGAATAATTTATTGGAAAGGTTGTTGAAGTCCATGGAGACCATAGAAATCATGAAGTGAAGGAGTGACATGGAAGATCAAGAGAGGGAGGTATGTTTTGTGCTTCTGGATAAAAAAACATGAGTTATTTGTTGAGAAATCCTTAGAGCACCTTATTAGAGTTTCTTTAATTGTGTTTCTTTTTAACATGACAATTTCTTGTGGTTTCATAAAATTTGTGTCGTGAATGGATGAGATTTGGAAAATTAAATCATGTCATATCACCAAAAACTAAACAATTTCCATTGGTGAAAGTACCACAACAACCCACGTTTTGTGACAGAACACTGTGATCTTGCAACATAGCCTGGGAATTTTCATCTACATCTTGCACATCACGAGCAAGAGGGTCCAAGGTTTGATATTAGACACCACTTCAATACAACTGTCACTTCAATTTTTTCCTTGCATTTCTATTCTTGACTTCCTGAGCTTTCTACGTTCTTTGCATCTGTCGGTGCTAGTAGTTTTTGACTTCTTGAGCTTTCGATGTTCTTTGCATCTATCGGTGCAATTACTAACATATGTGAAGTACTTATTTTGATAAGTCAAACTAACAATCCTTGGTCAATAGTCATTCAAAAGTTGAGGTTAGCATGAATGTGAAGGAAATATTCCACTACCAACTGTAACTTAGACATCACATTTCTATTAGTCTTTTCTCTAAAAAAAAGATTAGACAGTACATGCCACAAAATATTTATGAGGCTTTATATGAATGAGGGTTCAATGTATATAATCCCTCAGTTCAATTTGAATTTAAGCTTCTGTGATCCATATCATAATATATTAAAAAATTTTGGAAAAAATGACATTAACCCAAATCTCTCAGTTTTATTTACTGCAAAAATGACATTTGTTGTTTTGTGCGGGGTCATAATTTTTCTTATTGCGAAAGTGGAATTTGTAATTTTGTGTGCCCTCGTCATTTTGTGCATATAATTCTTCTCTTTTTCTTTTAGTGAAAATGGCATTTGTAATTTTGTGCGGCCTAGCTTCACAAGGCGACTTTTCGAAATGAGTCATCCCTTTGGCTACCTCGAGATTAGAACGGAAAATTATGTGCAATTATTATTTGGATTTAGTGCATTGTTAGACTATTCGTTTTTTGAAGGACAAACTTTTTATGATGCTTATACAAATCAAACAGTGTTATGGCACTCAGGGTTGGAATTTGGATTCTTTATTACCTGTCAAATAAATTTTTTTTGACGTTTTGGGTTTTTATGTTGGCCGTCAAGGAACGTTATGTTTAAAATTTTGCTCTTCAATCAAAATGTTTTGATAATAAATCGACCCTTCATCAATAAAGGTTTAATTAAAAAAATACTTTTCAATCACACCACTATGTTAATTTTTTCTCACATATTTATAATAAGAAAAAAACAATGTGACCATGACTAAATGATTTGTTGAATCATAAAGGTTGTTTTACTCATGGATGGGATCCATAACTCCCAAACCATCGAGATTCAGTGCTTCTCCCAAACACATATACAAAAATTATGAGTAAATCTAGAAATCTATTTTACTCACACCCAACTCATTGTTATTGCAATCAATCTACTCCTATTTTAATTTCTCAATTTGGATTTCTATTAGATAATTTAAATGTTACAATTTCAGTAAAAACAAATAGATTTCTTTCACCAAATAAACAAAAAACTTCAAAAGAAAATTTCCATCTTAAAAACTTTGGAGTTGACCAAAAACTATCCTCCACAATGCCCATCCTCTCCACCATCATAATATCACGAAATCTAGATAAAGTTCAATTTTAATAAACCCAATAAACTTAATTTATTTAAATATAAACAACATAAATTTAATTTATTTAAATATAAACAAATATTATAATATAAATTCCAAATATTACGGTACTTAATTATTAATCACTCAATATAATATATTATTGCTATCAAATATATACCTATAACTTTAAATAACATACACCTATAATTTTAAATAACATGAAATTAATTTATTTCAATAAAAACAAATATTAGAGAATTCCAAATATTACTGCACTTTTTTATAAGACTGTTGTTTGAGAGGGTAGTAATGACGTTTTTGCAAAAAAGTGAACAATAAAAAATACATTTTAGAACTTTGAAAGCCCAT
>APFE031198525.1:0-20688 GCA_000404065.3 Pinus taeda
AAGTATTCACTGCAAAACATATGTCCGGACGAGTGTTCACTAAGAACATCAAAGCTCCTATGAGTTGACGATACTCAGTAGGATTGGCCAAGATAGCCCTGCAGCGCTGCCACTCAACTTCTTAAAGTTGAGTTCCATTGGTGTCGACACGGACTTACAGTCCACCATCCCAAATCTTTCCAGAAGCTTCACAATATATTTTCCTTGAGAAAGGAAAATCTCTCCAGGTCTCTGCCAGACCTCCAGGCCTAGGAAATAGTGCATCAGTCCTAGGTCTTTCATCTCGAACTCAGCAGCAAGCTCCCTCTTACATTGATGAATGAGAGGGTCATCACCTGTCAGGAAGAGGTCGTCCACATACAGCACTAGAATGAGAGGCTTTCCTTCCACAACCTTGAAGTAAAGGTTTGGATCAGCATTGCTTCGAGTGAAGCCCAGCTTCATCAAGTAACTATCCATCCTCTCATACCAAGCTCTGGGTGCTTGCTTTAACCCATAGAGGGCTTTCTTCAACCTGCAGACATAAGTGTCTCGATCTTGAACTTCAAATCCCAGAGGTTGTTCTACATACACCTCTTCCTTTATTGCACCATGCAGAAAAGCGGTCTTGACATCCATCTGATGAAGACTCCATCCTTGCATAGCAGCAAGGGCTATGATGGATCGGATGGTGGTATATCGTGCCATAGGTGCAAATATATCGTCATAGTCAATTCCTTCCTTTTGAGAGAAGCCACGGGCAACAAATCTTGCCTTAAACTTTTCAGTACTCCCATTAGATCCATGTTTAATCTTGTAGAGCCATTTAGCGGTGACAACAGATTTGTCCTTCGGTCTCGGGACCACATCCCAGACATCATTCTTCATAATAGCCTCATATTCTTCATGCATAGCATCCTTCCAGACTTGATGCTTGATGGCTTCCTCAAAAGATCCAGGTTCAGATTGTACAATAGTACTCATGGCAGCTAGATACCCTTGGTATCTACACGGCTTCTTGCTTTCTCGGAATGTCCCCCTTGGGGCAGCATGACCCTCAGCATCTTCGAGGGTGTCCCTGAGCCATGATGGCCTCTTTCCTAGAGAAGGGGAAGGATCAATAGGGTCCATTGGCCCTTCAACATCAGGCATAGTCTCATCCTGGGGTTCTTCCAGATTTCCAGATCTTTCTTCATGATTTTCTTCAGATCTAGGAAGATCTGCTACTTTCTTCAGGGAAGCATCTTCGTCAAAAGTGACATCATGGCTTATCTCTACTTCCCTTTGACCAGGTACATAGACTCTATATGCCTTAGAAGTCTCGCAGTAGCCCACAAACATTCCTTTCTTCCCAGTAGCATCCAGCTTACTTCTCTTTTCTTTCGGCACATGAAAATAGACAGGACATCCAAAAATTCTAAAATGTGAGACATCAGGTTTCTTACCAGAGAAAACCTCTTCGGGAGTTTTGGAGTCCAAAGCGGAATGAGGGCATCGGTTTTGAATGTACACAGCAGTATTTGCAGCTTCTCCCCACAGAAACTTTGGTAGACCCTGGTCACATAGCATGGCACGGGCAGCTTCCACAATAGTCCTATTCTTGCGTTCAGCAACACCATTCTGCTCAGGAGTATATGCAGTGGTAGTCTCCCTCTTAATGCCAGCTTCTCTGCAAAAGTCTTTGAACTCATTTGACTCATATTCAGTGCCATTGTCAGTCCTCAAAATCTTGATCTTCTTTCCGGTCATATTTTCCACCAAGGCTTTGAAGGTACGGAACCACATGAAAGCCTCATCCTTCTTCTTCAAGAAGTATATCCAGGTTTTGCGAGAGAAGTCATCAGTAAATGTCATATAGTAAGAACATCCCCCCAGGGATGTTACAGGCAACATACCGGAAAGATCAGAATGGACCAGTTGCAATATCTCGGATGTCTTTGTGACACTTGAGGGGAAAGGTCCCCTTGTATGTTTTCCTTCAGCACAGCCCTTACATACACCTTCATGATTATTTCCAAAATCAGGCATCCCTGTCACCACCTTCCTTGCTTCGGGAAGAGCCTTGTAATGAAGGTGTCCAAATCTTCGGTGCCATAGTTCGGTTTGACGGATAGTATCACAAGTCATAGCTCCCAACGGACTCCCTCCAACCTGGTAGAGTGTACCAACTCTAAAACCAATTGAGATAGCTTCCTTGAAGCTCTTCTTCCACATGAGTACCTTTCCATCAGAGAAAGTTACATTGAATCCTTTGTCTTCCATGGCAGATACAGACACAAGGTTCTTCTTCAATTTGGGTACATAGAGTACATCTTGTAGACGGAGGACTTGTCCTTGAGACAAGTGGAGGGTCACAGTCCCGGTCCCTTTTACAGGATAAGTGGCATTATCCCCAAGGATAATTTCTAGATTAGTATCCCTTTCAACCATGTCAGAAAGTGCTTCCTTGAATCCGGTGATGTGTCTTGAGGCACCACTATCGATTAACCAGACATCCATAGTGTCGGGCGGAGATGCAGCTGAAAGAGCAGATACTAGAATATACTCATTTCTTTTATCAACAGCATTAGACTCCTCATACCTGGTATTTCTGGTCCTTTTAGAAGGTTGATTGTTTCCTCCAAAGTGAGCCTTCCTCTTTCCTTTGGATTTGTCATTTCTTCGATTCCCATTCCTTCGGTTGTTGTTGTTATCTTCACTATCAGGAGAATCCTTCTTGAAGGGGAATTCTCTAGCATAGTGTACAGTCCTATGGCAGGTGAAACATTTACCCTTCTTCTCTTGAGTCTTAGTCCTTCCTTTGTCCTTAGAACCACCAGAGTTCTTCTTTCAGGAATGAGCAACATAGGCAGCATTTCTTTCATTATCAAATTCCTTCATCCTTGTTTCTTCTTGCATACATCTAGATAGAAGCTCATCAAAGTTAGGAATGGTATTATTGTTGATAATGGTAGTTGTGAATACTTTCCATTCATATGGAAGTCCTCCAAGTGCGGTGAGAACCATCTCACGATCAGCTATTGTCTCCTCAATAGCTAGCAGATTGTTCCTGGTTTTGGTCAACTTCATAAAGAAAGTTTGAATAGACTCGTCTCGTCCCTTCTTCATATTCTTCAACTTGTTCTTGAGGAATAGCACTTGGTTCACATTGTTTACTTGGAACATAAGTATCAGTTTGTCATACATCTCCTTGGATGTGCCTAGTTCAGATATGTAGGCAACCAGACACTTATTTATGGATTCACTGATCAGCAGCTTTGCTCTGATTTCTCCCTTCTTATACTTGGTTCTAACAGCAGCAGAGGCATTTGATGGAGGTTCTTGAATCTTCCCTGTCACATGATCTAGGAGATCATGATCTTCCAATTTGAGATTTAATATCATCTTCCAAGCATGGAAGTCATCACTTCCAGTCAGCTTGTCATTCTTCCTGAATTCAAGACTAGTGGAACCCATTTCCTTCAATGATGATTGCTATAGATAGAGTTTGTCTTCACCTCAGCTCTGATACCATGTAAAGTTTTGTAGATGTTCTATGCTAAGAGCAATTTCACTTTCTCACAGCAATCATACAAGTAGTTAAGCAAAATGCAGATAGAACATATAAGCAGATCTTACAGAAGACAAATCAGAAACAGGAAAAATGTGTGTGATCGTTTCGACGGTCAACAGGATGCTTCAACCAGCAAAGTCTCCTTTGGTCAGCCAGCCCAGCATGTGTCACAACAACCCTCCAACCAGTAGATGAGTCAACCCAAGTCAATTCTACAATAGTCAACGTGGTCCTGAAAAGTCAACGCAGGGGCAGCTAGCTAAAAGTCAACGCAGCAGCAAAACGGTCAACCCTTTGACCTCGATTTTTGTGCCAGGTAGTACGGCCTTCAAAAATCGAACCTTCCACAAGTTTTTAGCTTGATTGGACCAAGCGTTGACCAAAGTCAACGCTGGTCAAACTTTCTGCGAAACCCTAGCAGCAGAAAATCGTACTACAGCTCAGCCGTACGGTCTGTCCTCTTCGTCCTTCCCACGTGTGGCTGAAATTCGTCCTCTAGGTAGCTCGTACTCTTTAGGATGAGAGAGGAAGATGTGAGTTGTGTTGTGATGAAATTCTCTCCAACTTTTCTTGTATTTATATTCATCAATGAGGGTGTGTGACACATCTGTTGGGCATGTGAGCCTACATTACAAAACTGGCTGACCTTGCACATATAATTTATTAAGAATAATAAATTCAAAATATAAGTTTTGCTCATCGGATTAAGACTATTTTTATATGGATTTTACACCTCTTAGAAAGAGGAATCCAACAAAAATATTAGCCTCTTAATCTGAGCATCAGAACGTGGAGTTTGGACCTAGTTGTCCAAATTTAACACTCCCTCTCAACTAGGGAGAACTCCATTTATTAGTGCAATCAACATCGTGAGTCATTCCGCCGAAACTTGCTTTGCTGGCTTCTTTATTTCAGAACAGAAGTGGGTCAGTCACAAAGACATCATCCCCCGACTGACATAATCAGTCCAGAGGTCCCAGACCTCACAAATCTTGATCCCAGATCAAGTGGTTGGACCATGCCATCCTAGATAGAGAGTACGGTAATCTCTGATGCGTCCATCAGTCTTTGCTAATAGTCTCTAGCTTTTCCACACCTCATTGGCCAAATGAGAGGTACTTCCCATGAGCCCTGAACTCAATGGGTAGGATGCATATGGGGCACAGACAAATGAGTGGCGAACCAAGTCAATAATCACAAGGGTGGGGCAGAAGCATTGTGAGTGCTTATAGCTCCGAGAAGCTATCCCCAAAGCCCCCTAGAGCTCCCAGAGCTCATCGTCCAACAGGACCCACATCATAGGGTCTTTCCACGACACCAAGACTCTCACGGAAGGTTAGGAACTTGACCTTCCCCAGGGGCTTAGTGAGAATATTCGCGACCTGCTCATCAGTTCCTATATGATCGAGCCTTACGGCGCCTCGCTGTACCATATCCCGGATAAAGTGGTACCTGATATCAATATGCTTGGATCGGTCGTGGAAAACAGGATTCTCAGTCATACGAATCCCACTCTGATTATCACAGAGTATCACAGTGGTATCTAGCACATGTTGGAACAGCTCACTAAAGAGCTTCCTCAACCAAACTGCTTCACAACAGGCCATACTAGCAGCAATGTATTCGGCCTCCGCGGTGCTCAAAGTCACCGACTTCTGCTTCTTGCTCATCCATGAGATTGAAGGAGAACCAAGATTGAAACAGTATCCAGATGTGCTCTTACGATCCACCACACTGCCAGCCCAATCGGCATCAGTATATCCACGGAGTATCACACTCCCGGCAGTGTATCTCAGCCCATGGTTTATCGTGCCCCGAAGATATCTCAAAGATTCTTGGCACCAACCCAGTGAAATGATGAGGCTCAACCATCTGTTGACTCAAAGTATTCACTGCAAAACATATGTCCGGACGGGTGTTCACTAAGAACATCAAAGCTCCTATGAGTTGACGATACTCAGTAGGATTGGCCAAGATAGGCCCTGCAGCGCTGCCACTCAACTTCTTAAAGTTGAGTTCCATTGGTGTCGACACGGACTTACAGTCCACCATCCCAAATCTTTCCAGAAGCTTCACAATATATTTTCCTTGAGAAAGGAAAATCTCTCCAGGTCTCTGCCAGACCTCCAGGCCTAGGAAATAGTGCATCAGTCCTAGGTCTTTCATCTCGAACTCAGCAGCAAGCTTCCTCTTACATTGATGAATGAGAGGGTCATCACCTGTCAGGAAGAGGTCGTCCACATACAGCACTAGAATGAGAGGCTTTCCTTCCACAACCTTGAAGTAAAGGTTTGGATCAGCATTGCTTCGAGTGAAGCCCAGCTTCATCAAGTAACTATCCATCCTCTCATACCAAGCTCTAGGTGCTTGCTTTAACCCATAGAGGGCTTTCTTCAACCTGCAGACATAAGTGTCTCGATCTTGAACTTCAAATCCCAGAGGTTGTTCTACATACACCTCTTCCTTTATTGCACCATGCAGAAAAAGCGGTCTTGACATCCATCTGATAAAGACTCCATCCTTGCATAGCAGCAAGGGCTATGATGGATCGGATGGTGGTATATCGTGCCACAGGTGCAAATATATCGTCATAGTCAATTCCTTCCTTTTGAGAGAAGCCACGGGCAACAAATCTTGCCTTAAACTTTTCAGCACTCCCATTAGATCCATGTTTAATCTTGTAGAGCCATTTAGCGGTGACAACAGATTTGTCCTTCGGTCTCGGGACCACATCCCAGACATCATTCTTCATAATAGCCTCATATTCTTCATGCATAGCATCCTTCCAGACTTGATGCTTGATGGCTTCCTCAAAAGAACCAGGTTCAGATTGTACAATAGTACTCATGGCAGCTAGATACCCTTGGTATCTACACGGCTTCTTGCTTTCTCGGAATGTCCCCCTTGGGGCAGCATGACCCTCAGCATCTTCGAGGGTGTCCCTGAGCCATGATGGCCTCTTTCCTAGAGAAGGGGAAGGATCAATAGGGTCCATTGGCCCTTCAACATCAGGCATAGTCTCATCCTGGGGTTCTTCCAGATTTCCAGGTCTTTCTTCATGATTTTCTTCAGATCTAGGAAGATCTACTACTTTCTTCAGGGAAGCATCTTCGTCAAAAGTGACATCATGGCTTATCTCTACTTCCCTTTGACCAGGTACATAGACTCTATATGCCTTAGAAGTCTCACTGTAGCCCACAAACATTCCTTTCTTCCCAGTAGCATCCAGCTTACTTCTCTTTTCTTTCGGCACATGAAAATAGACAGGACATCCAAAAATTCTAAAATGTGAGACATCAGGTTTCTTACCAGAGAAAACCTCTTCGGGAGTTTTGGAGTCCAAAGCGGAATGAGGGCATCGGTTTTGAATGTACACAGCAGTATTTGCAGCTTCTCCCCACAGAAACTTTGGTAGACCCTGGTCACATAGCATGGCACGGGCAGCTTCCACAATAGTCCTATTCTTGCGTTCAGCAACACCATTCTGCTCAGGAGTATATGCAGTGGTAGTCTCCCTCTTAATGCCAGCTTCTCTGCAAAAGTCTTTGAACTCATTTGACTCATATTCAGTGCCATTGTCAGTCCTCAAAATTTTGATCTTCTTTCCGGTCATATTTTCCACCAAGGCTTTGAAGGTACGGAACCACATGAAAGCCTCATCCTTCTTCTTCAAGAAGTATATCCAGGTTTTGCGAGAGAAGTCATCAGTAAATGTCATATAGTAAGAACATCCCCCCAGGGATGTTACAGGCAACATACCGGAAAGATCAGAATGGACCAGTTGCAATATCTCAGATGTCTTTGTGACACTTGAGGGGAAAGGTCCCCTTGTATGTTTTCCTTCAGCACAACCCTTGCATACACCTTCATGATTATTTCCAAAATCAGGCATCCCTGTCACCACCTTCCTTGCTTCGGGAAGAGCCTTGTAATGAAGGTGTAGAAATCTTCGGTGCCATAGTTCAGTTTGACGGATAGTATCACAGGTCATAGCTCCCAACGGACTCCCTCCAACCTAGTAGAGTGTACCAACTCTAAAACCAATTGAGATAGCTTCCTTTAAGCTCTTCTTCCACATGAGTACCTTTCCATCAGAGAAAGTTACATTCAATCCTTTGTCTTCCATGACAGATACAGACACAAGGTTCTTCTTCAATTTGGGTACATAGAGTACATCTTGTAGATGGAGGACTTGTCCTTGAGACAAGTGGAGGGTCACAGTCCCGGTCCCTTTCACAGGATAAGTGGCATTATCCCCAAGGATAATTTCTAGATTAGTATCCCTTTCAACCATGTCAAAAAGTGCTTCCTTGAATCCGGTGATGTGTCTTGAGGCACCACTATCGATTAGCCAGACATCCATAGTGTCGGGCGGAGATGCAGCTGAGAGAGCAGATACTAGAATATACTCATTTCTTTTATCAACAACATTAGACTCCTCATACCTGGTATTTCTGGGCCTTTTATAAGGTTGATTGTTTCCTCCAAAGTGAGCCTTCCTCTTTCCTTTGGATTTGTCATTTCTTCGATTCCCATTCCTTCGGTTGTTGTTGTTATCGTCACTATCAGGAGAATCCTTCTTGAAGGGGCATTCTCTAGCATAGTGTCCAGTCCTATGGCAGGTGAAACATTTACCCTTCTTCTCTTGAGTCTTAGTCCTTCCTTTGTCCTTAGAACCACCAGAGTTCTTCTTTCGGGAATGAGCAACATAGGCAGCATTTCTTTCATTATCAAATTCCTTCATTCTTGTTTCTTCTTGCATACATCTAGACAGAAGCTCATCAAAGTTAGGAATGGTATTATTGTTGAGAATGGTAGTTGTGAATACTTGCCATTCATATGGAAGTCCTCCAAGTGCGGTGAGAACCATCTCACGATCAGCTATTGTCTCCCCAATAGCTAGCAGATTGTTCCTGGTTTTGGTCAACTTCATAAAGAAAGTTTGAATAGACTCGTCTCGGCCCTTCTTCATATTCTTCAACTTGTTCTTGAGGAATAGCAATTGGTTCACATTGTTACTTGGAACATAAGTATCAGTTTGCATACATCTCCTTGGATTGTGCTGTTCAAGATGTAGCAACCAGACTCTTATTTTATGTTCCCTGATCAGGCAGCTTGTTCTGATTTCACCTTTCTTACTTGTTTCTAACGACGCAGCAGAGGATTTGATGGAGGTTCTTGAATCTTCCCTGTCACATGATCTAGGAGATCATGATCTTCCAATTTGAGATCTAATATCATCTTCCAGGCATGGAAGTCATCACTTCCAGTCAGCTTGTCATTCTCCCTGAATTCAAGCTAGTGGAATCCATTTCCTTCGATGATGATTGCTATAGATAGAGTTTGTCTTCACCTCAGCGCTGATACCATGTAAAGTTTTGTAGATGTTCTATGCTAAGAGCAATTTCACTTTTCTCACAGCAATCATACAAGTAGTTAAGCAAAATGCAGATAGAACATATAAGCAGATCTTACAGAAGACAAATCAGAAACAGGAAAAATGTGTGTGTTCGTTTCGGCGGTCAACAGGATGCTTCAACCAGCAAAGTCTCCTTTGGTCAGCCAGCCCAGCATGTGTCACAACAACCCTCCAACCAGTAGATGAGTCAACCCAAGTCAATTCTACAAAAGTCAACGCTGTCCTGAAAAGTCAACGCAGGGGCAACAAGCTAAAAGTCAACGCAGCAGCAAAACGGTCAACCCTTTGACCTCGATTTTTGTGCCAGGTAGTACGGCCTTCAAAAATCGAACCTTCCACAAGTTTTCAGCTTGATTGGACCAAGCGTTGACCAAAGTCAACGCTGGTCAAACTTTCTGCGAAACCCTAGCAGCAGAAAATCGTACTGCAGCTCAGCCGTACGGTCTATCCTCTTCGTCCTTCCCACGTGTGGCTGAAATTCGTCCTTCAGGTAGCTCGTACTCTTTAGGATGAGAGAGGAAGATGTGAGTTGTGATGTGATGAAATTCTCTCCAACTTTTCCTGTATTTATATCCATCAATGAGGGTGTGTGACACATCTGTTGGGCATGCGAGCCTACATTACAAAACTGGCTGACCTTGCACATATAATTTATTAAGAATAATAAATTCAAAATATAAGTTCTGCTCATCGGATTAAGACTATTTTTATATGGATTTCACACCTCTTAGAAAGAGGAATCCAACAAAAATATTAGCCTCTTAATCTGAGCATCAGAACATGGAGTTTGGACCTAGTTGTCCAAATTTAACAAGAATTTAGTTGAAGGAAGACCTTAGAGAAGCTTCTTCAAGGGAAGAGATAAGTTGGAATTTCTTGATAAATTTATTGTTGTAAGAAATTTCTAAACAGGCAAATAAAATCCTCCTTGATTACTGGTTTTCCCCTCATGGGATTTTCCACGGTCAGTTGACCACAAAATCACTGTGTTCACTGTGTAAAATTTATGGTGTTTTCTTGCTCATTTATTCCCTATGTCAGCAGAAAAGTGAAATGGTAGAGGTAGTCCTAACGTTTCAAACAAATTTGCATTTATAAGTGTTATATCATATTTCTAGGTTGGGACTGTGGGAACAAAACTGATGCAAAATAACTGAAACTGAGTGGGCTGCCAAAGTACATAAATTTTCTACAAGTTATTGAGTTTAGCATATCTTTTGAGGCCGTCTTTCCCTCTCTGTTGGCCGAATCTCTTATTGCTGGAAGGGCCAAGTTCACTGCTTGAAGAGGACGAGTTCACTGGTTGAAGAGGGGCTGAGTTTGTGGTATTTGTGGGCCATGTTTTCCTATACAGAAAATGAGTATACCACTGCTGGATTGGGGTTCAATTTCTGCTGAGTATTGGGCTAAGATTCACACTAAAGGAGGGTCATTTACCTATGCTTGTGGGTCAAGTTTCCCACTATTAGTGGCTGGTCATGTTACTCCCTTGCTGGTGTAAATTTTAAGTGAGCAAAGGATCCGAGTTCAGTTGCCATATCAGAATCAAAGTGCTGAAGAAGAGGGCTGAGTCATCTCTGCATGTTTCTAAGATCTGGGTTGAGTTCCATCTTGCTGGTGTGGACAAATAGAGGCTGAAATCTTCCTTTGGCTGAATGTGTGTCAGTTCTAAGCACAAAAACACAAATATATCTGAGGGGGGCATGTGGCTGTACCTTCCAGTTTCACGTGGGACTGATATCTCTGTGCTGACCTTGATCTTCTTCAAAGAGGTACCTCTGTTGTGACTGTATATGCATCTTTGGGACTGATTACCATCATTTCAGAAGTGGAGAAATAGATTTCCAAAATCTGTACGTGTAAATCTGAGTTCTATTTCGGTGGAGGATAATCATTTTGTTGGCTGTACTTGGTGTTACTCCTGGAGATTATGATTGCTAAATTAATATGAATATTATGTTATTGTTCTTAAGTCTTTTGTGAGCATATATTTCTGGCATCAAATGTTTATTTAAAGTTTCAGTCACAGGGCCTTCTAAGTTCTAACATCAAATCTTCCATCACATTGTTTGTAATATTGCCAATTTGTGGTTGCAGAACAGTTTGTCCATCTAATGACTCCTCTGAACTCACAGAGCTCAAGGAATCATCCAATAGATATTTCTCACCTTCATTCCTTTCTTTCTTTCTAGGGGGATACAGCCATGTCAATGTCTTTGCTCCACCTTGGTTTACCTTTTACCTTGTTTTACTGGCTTGGGCTTGTCATCAGTATCACACAATTTGTTTTTCTTACAGCTAGCCAAAAAATCGTTCCATATACCTGCTTTCTGTTGTTTGCTCTTGTCATTAGGCTCAAGGGATTGACCCCCATCATTTTCCTTGGATGCTGCAGCCTTTTTGTTAAGCTTTTCTAATTCTGTAAGAGCCACTCTGTTCCAATATTGAAATTGTTTTATAGCTTCCACTTGCTGCTCTTCCAGCTTCCTCCAAGACCCTGCATACTCCTTCCCAAAAGTTGCTTCCAGCTGTTCCCTTTCCAAACACCCTCCAGGCTGGCAGGAGAGCCAGCTCTGATACCACTGTAGTGATCTAAAGCAATTTTGCTCTTACGGTTTCTTGAGAATTAGCGCTTCCATCAAAATTATTTCCATTATTCAACCATAAATAAGTAATAACAGTGCAATTGAGAAAATTTACAGTTCTAATAATCTTGACTAAGCACTCACCAACATTTCCACACAAATTCAACTGAACAGTATTATTTGCCACTTAATTCTGAATCTATGATTTCAGGTATTTGCCACTAAAATTTCTTTGTTCATTCAATGACAGGACCAACAATTCATTTAATAACACAGCCTTAAAAGGGATTCTCATTCAATCAAGCACCGTAACACTCTTCATCTACAATATCACTGTTCTAGTAGAGACAACGAATTCATAAGAAACAAACAATAATTAGCTATACATCTATATATCAGTGACCTAATCCTGTCTAATAGATAATGAAATACCCTCAACTCTGAAGCCGTCGCAGGAGGGCTAATGCCGACATGTGAGTTCCTTCTGTAACCGCTTCCACACCTGCCTCAAGACTTGACCAAACCAGTTCAGGACAGATCGCAGCTATTGGAGGGCTTCAATTATGTTTTAAAGGCTTCGGACTGTTCAGATCCAGAAGTATATTTGCGTCCCATAAATCTCTGACCACAGAGAGATCCAGTAGTCTTCCCTAGAGCCCACACTTTTTGTTACAGGACTGACACTTCTTGTTACAATGCTCACACTTAGTTACCAGACTTTGGAACACAAGAATAGGCTATAGCAGGTAATTGTATGCTTCTGTATGCTCGGTTAGCTACCAATGTGAAGAGTCTCGCTCTGCTTTACAATGAATACAGATCACAGCCTTAATGATTCAGACATTTCCACTTATATAAACCTTAGATTCCCAAAGTGTTTGCCTCCTACGGGAGGGTTTCGGCCTTCTACGAGAGGTCTGGTCTTGGACAAATTTGGCCTTAAGAAACGTCACCACCCAGCAACAGGATCAGTGTTACACGATCCTCCCCCCCCCCCCAAGGATCCAAGGCCAGAACTGCATCCCATACGGATCCTTGGGCAATCCCCCAGCAGAACCGCAGATCTGAAAATTGGATCTGCAGTTCTGCCAGATTGGGCTGATTCTTGGAAATCCAGAACCGCATGAGCCCAATCCTTGGTTCCAGATTTCCGATCCACAAATCCAAAAAAGGATCCACCTCGGATCCATGGAGGATCGAGCACAGATCCGAGAGGATCCCAAGTGGATACAGAGGGAGATGGGTGGTTCCTATTTATTTCTGGTAGCATCGGATGTGCTCTAAGTCTCAAATTTTACAAAGAGGCTTGGGCACATGTATTCCAAAGAACCCAAAAAGCATTTTGGGAAATTCCACCCGAAGACAATTTTATTAAAATAATTAATTATTTTTAATGGGACCCTAAGTCTAAACATAGGAAATTAAAATAATTAATGGGTATGAATCTAACTATGGGTGTAACTTCTAGAAGAAGACGAAGATCAAGCAAAAATGATCTTAGCCATTAATTACCTTCTAATCTAGGTCATTGAATGTCAACGAAGAGATTATTTAAGGAGGCTTGAGGGTCATTTGGAAGACACACAAAGAGTTGATCAGTCAGATCGAATTGCTGAAGCTAGAGGCAGTGTAGTGATTTCATAGTGATCACGCAAAGAGGGGCAGAGAGAGTTTTGGCTAGAGGATCTTCTCCGAAGCCAAGAATAATCAGCAGAGAGACACACAGAGGAGGCAACGCAGTTGTCAGAGAGGGCGACGCAGAGCCAAGAAGGGCCCACACAAAGCAGCGCAGAAGTCTTCCACGCAGAGGTCTAAAATTTGCTAAGGAGGTTGACGTTCTGAGCCGGGAGGGCTGGAGTCAGCGCCTGAGAGCAAATCGATCTACCAAAGAGGTGACGCAGTGCCTTAGAGGCTGACGCAGGCCCATGCAATGGCAGCGGAGAAGTAGCCGAGGACTCGTTGGTTCAGTTGTCGGATCAGCCAAGACTTGTAGTGTAGAGTGAGGTAATCTGACTAATTTCTTCTGCCAAGTGATATTCTCTGTACTGGATTTTCAGCAAGGCATCCAAAGATTGTATTCAGAAATAACTTCTGCTTAATAATAAAACCCTCAAATCTGTTGCATCGGTTTTCCCGCATTGGGTTTTTCCGGGCGCGTTTGTCCAAAAATAACTGTCATTTGTGTTGTATCTTTCTCTTGTTCAATTTCTTGTTTCAGCATATTATTTAAATGGTGCAAGCTGCAATGTATGTATTTCAATGTTTGCCATAAGAAACTACAAATAACTTGTTCATGTAAATCTAACAAGTAGGAGAAATCTCATCAATTGCTGCAGTAGGGATTCCGGTTTAGGAATTTTCATAGTTCCATGGGGGCCCAATTTCTATTTTTTACTTTTTATTTTTTCCTTGACTTAAGTTGGGTTGGGGCTTCCCAGACACTCCTAAGGTGCTCCCTCATTGGTAATGTTAAATTCTTAAAGTAAAAGTGAAATTTTTAACATTACCATGAAATGACTCTGGATGTTTGAGAGTGGTTCCAGCCTCATCGGACTTCATTTGGAGAAAATAGAATTTCATATCCTATTAAAAATTCAGCACACTTAACAGTTTTCAGGAATTCAGGATCAATGGGATTGTGGCATTTCATTAGATTATATCATGTATGAGGGTATGTGATTGGCATTTAATCAAGAGCACCAAGCCCTATATGTACCCTAATGTTGGCGGTGTTAATTGTTGAACTCCTTTGTCATGGCCTTAGCAAAAAATTACCTTTCAATCCAGTCAAAATCATTGATCAAGCATATTAACATTGTTCTACCGTAAGGTTTTGATTAGGTGGTTTGATAAAAATTGGGCAATGTTGACTAATATCCCTAGACAATCGAGGTAGAGGCAAAGGCTGGACAAGAGGAGAAGAATCTAGATTCTAGATGCTTGATGCTTGAATAATTAAGCATTGATGTATAATGGATGCCATATCTATCTTGATTTATGTACAAATATGCATGTTTTCATATATTCTACAACTAATTTGGTATTTTGGATGTGTTTTTTAATATAAACACAAAAAATATATATATATAAAATAAATAGTAGACGCTTCGCTGCCAAAAAAACGTCCCCGCTTCGTGCAACAATGAACAAGATTAATCCACAGGAAATTCGTTCCACTCAAGATTCTTGCTCTTCAGAAAATTCGGCCAATTTCAGCGAGTTTTTATAGAGATTAGGCCACCAACGATCTGACCAAAGATTATATTTTGTAGAATTCGTTTAACCTTCAGCATCCCTTGAGATACCTTGTCGTACTAGGTTAATAAATGTTTCATGTGCCAGAACAAGTAGAAAAATAGGAAAATAAACAAGAAAATAGGTTTATCAACTAGGGTGGAATCTTTCACCACCAAACTTGATAGGAAAGAAGGGGTCTTAAAACTCTCAGAGCCTCAAGGTCAAGTAAAAATAGATATAATGATTCAATCAAAAGATGATCCAAATGAATTCAACCCTCTTGTATTTATAGATTTCCTAGAGGGGATTCTCTCCTTAATTGATTGAGTAAAATTCACACCAAACCCCAACTTTGGGTTTCTTTACCCAACTGCCCCAAAACTTGCCCAAACATTGGGCATTTTGGGGTATTTTGGGGTTTTCCCCTTTATCAAGGACTGTAGCCTACAAGGAACGATAGGCTACTTTGCCTCTTGAGTGATTAATTTATCGAGAACATTACAAGCTACTTGGAGTTGGTTATCAAAGATTCCATAACCATGCTTCCCTCCAGGTTGTGTGAAATCTAGATGCTCTTTGAAAATACGATCAAAAGCACAAGAAATCTCTAAAAGCTTAGGCATGTATATGGATACATGGCCTCCTAACAAAGTGATAAAATCTAATTAGCATTCAAGATAAGGCCTGGGAAGTTGTGCACAAAAATGCATATGTAGTGGGCATTTACTTGTGCGAGACATAAATGAAGTCCAACAAATGAGGTAATTTATGATATGGCATTGGTAACCACTCTCAAGGAAGTAAGGTGAAAATCCCTTGAGCAAAGCCAACAAGTGCCTCTCAGTTATTCTATCTATTACACCACATATTGTATGGGGTTCCACTATGTGATTTTCATCACATTTTTTGAGATTTGTTGTTGATTTCTTGGAGGTCTTTTGGCTTGGGGAAGTCCCAATTCTCCTTGATTGAATGATTGTGCTTGTTGCTTGATGGTCTTCTCGTATGTGTTTGCCTTATTTATTAGCCCTTTCTTGCACATATGGATGGTTGTGGAGCATACTATCTAATTATGATGTGGTTTGGTATATGCTTATCTTGGATATGGATGATGATGTCAATCCCCCGCGAGGCTAGATGATGGTATTAGCAAGTAGATGTTTCATTATGTTGATATTTTCTAGTGACTTAGTGTGTTGATGTATGACGTTGGTGTCCCTATAAAGGCGTGTTCAACATGATTCTCATGTGTTGGTTGTGTGATGGGGAACACACATGATGATTGGATGGGTTAGCACTCTGTCATGTCCCCTTCTCTTATGATGTTGCCATGGTGGAATGATTCATGTTGCCTTTGTGGAAATTTCTTAGGTGACATAACTTAATGATGTGACATTTGCTAGATATAACCTAAGGGAAATGTGTTTAATGAGGTTACTACACTTATTGATGGGTTATTTCATAAGTTTGAACTAAAAGGGGGGTACTACATATGATTTCATGGTTATCTAACCTTTTTCCCAAGGTTGGATGATGACTTTTCTTGTAATAAACCCTTGGCAGTGGTGCACCTTAGGTTGGCCTTTATGTTTTGTTGTTATCATTATGGGGTTTTTCTAGGGTGAACATCTTCTATTTACATGGTACAACACCTTATTAGACTGCACCCCTCATTAGCACACATGTTCATGGTGATTTGAGCAATAACCATGGGTCTATGATTATATCTAATGGTGATTTTAATCTAATGGTAATTTTATCCACTGTTGGTTGGACGTTGATAAAGCAACCCTTTCATCCGCTTAACACCTTCATTGACTTAGTTATGATATGACAAATTCTGTCCGCCCATTTAGTAACATCTCAGGACCCCTTAACCCATGATTGATAGGCACAGTTTTCCTTCCATCTTTTTTCATTCCTCGTTTGTTGTCCTCCATTTTTCTATCTTGTCCTCATCCCATTTCTATTTTCATCCCATTTTATATACTGAAACAACCATACCTTTTGTTTGCTAAGGCTTATTCTTCCTATATCACCTATGACACCCACTCCATAGCCTTAGTAATCCTATTTAGGGATACTCCCCTTGAGTTTGAGAAGAGCCAACCTAAAATGAGGGAGGCAGTTACTAAGGTGCAGCAGGTAACCCCTCTAAGTTGCCCATAGGATAGTACCAATCTTTTCGACTTTAATCTAAAGGTGCTAGTTCGTGATGTCACATTTTGAATATTATTAAATATTAGGAAAAGAATTATGTAACTTCTTAATAAATCATGCATCAAGAAACTTCTGCATTTTCTGTCATTTCTTATTGCTGTAATTTATTTCCATAATCTGTTCTTTGAACTTTCAATTCTCATTTACATCAGAATACTTGCTCAACTCCTTAAACTCACGTGCAAAACTGAAACAACAATACACTAAGACATCTCTAAATTTTAGATTTGAAACAAATCTTATAAACCTCAATAAAGTAATCATTAAAGACTTGTAGTCTGATTTGGAACCTTCGATTACACCTCCATATAAAAAGAACAGCTACTGCAAAAAGATTCAAAATCAACACATTTGTCCGATAAATCCCGAGTTTAAATTTTAGACATTGGTTATTTTCCATAGGGTCAGCCCCTTAAGTTGGAGAGGAAAAAACCTTAAGAGTGAAGAAGCGCTACTGTGGTGACAATGAGTAGTTTTTTGTTGTTACACAAACTCATGCTTTGTGCTTGGGATTTTCACACATTGGGGGTGCTAGATTTTGTAGTAACATTGGCAACCATCAAAAAGTTGCATCAAAGAGGGCATGTCATAAACCACCTTGATTGATCTGAATTTGAAACTACTTGAAAAAGGTTTGCAAGGTATTCAATTCAGTAGTAAACATGTTTAAAAGATTCCCATGTCTTGCAGTAAAGAAACAAATGAAATTTTCAGCTGTTCATGATCTATTCAAGCATAGCAGAATTATTTCCTTTTATTGTTTAACACATTAAAACGAATTTGTTCTGCAAATTAAATCAACCACAGATGCAAAAGAAGTTGATGAAGCAGTTCACCCCTCCTGGGCTACGTCTGCTGGGTCCAAGGCTCCCAAATGGGCCTGTCCTCGTTTTTAATTAAATGCTCAAAATGAATTTACAGCTGAATAGAAGTCTCTACAGGTGAAATAAACTGTAAAATCGGATTCAGAACACATGAATCCTTCAAGATTGACTGCTGGTTCACCTCCAATGGATACCTGCAACCTGATACAGTTCTCACAATACTGGGCCCTAGTGGCTCCTAGAACTTCCACAGCTCCAAAACCTGTGCAAATGACCTCTGATGGCTAAAAGACCTGTGCCAATGGCTTCAGAACGTCCAAAATACCCAAAATCAAAAAAAAAAAATCGTCCAAAACCGCCTTTCCTAGCCAAAGTTATGGCCATTTACTCCCAACTGCCAGTTTCCCCTAAACGAACTCCAGCTAACTTTAGTTAAGCTCCGCCAATTATGGCGGGACTACCAAATTTGGCACTCCGCCAAAAAATCCGCCAACTGAGCTGCAGTTAATAAATGCATGTGACCACAACTCACTTGGCGGTTTACCTCGGATTTCGCGCCCGATGGTTAGGTTTGGCCCACGGTTCCAAGGGCTCGGTCATATGGCATGGGGGCTGGCCCCCTTCTTTTCCCGCCCGTAACAATTTCAAACTTTAAAAATACATTTTCTCCGCCAATTATACAAATCCGCCTCCGTAGCCTAACGATAAGGCGCTGGGCTTGTGGCAGGCAGGTCATGGGTTCAATTCACAACCCACCAATTTTTAAAAAGAAACGCACACCCCCTTCTGCTGACGTCACCTGAGCCACATGGCGGCCTCCGGGCTTGCCACGTGGCGGCTTCTGATTGGCCTGTCCAAAAGAATATTCCATGGAATATTCCCAAGAATATTCTGTGGAATATTCCTTTTTTAATTTTTTTTGAAAATTCAAAATTTAAGGGTTATTGGGCGATTTTGTTTTTGACGTAACTTTCACATACGGCGACCGTTTTTTGAACCGTTTGCGGCGCCGGAATCGGGAGTACGAGCTCTATCCGGTCGTTCAGGTTCGAGCCAATTTTGAGCATTTTACGACACTTGGGACATGAGCCCCTGATCATGCCTCCCCATTGGGAAGCTTTTGGACCCCAAAAGCCTTCAACTACCTATTAAAGAGGTGAGGGTACAGCGCCCTCACTTTGTCCACCTCCATCCACTTTGCCTTGTTCGGTTTGCTGCCTTAGAAACCAACCCAAACATAATCTACATTGCCCCTCCTTGAAGTGCGTGTCCTTCTTCAAAGATTGTATCTTCTTTCAGCTCATCTAAGAATTCTGGCGAGAAATCTTCTATAGATGGCAGCTGAACAGCGCTTTCATGATCAGCGATCAAAGGAGGTTCATACAAACGTAAGTTCTCCACATTAACAACAGAATACATTTGCATGTAGGAAGGCAAATCTAATTGAAAAGCATTATTTCCAACCTTCTTGAGGATTTTGAATGGACCATAACAAATAGGCTTCAGCTTTTTATCTTCTCCTTGCATCCTTTCCTTACTGATGTACAGCCATACCTCATCCCCTTCTTGAAACTTGTGATCGACTCTATGCTTTGTCGTGTCTTTCCTTGTACTTGCCTTGACTCTTCTCAAGCTGTTCTTGAATTTGCTGATGTATTTGTTGAATTCTTTCAATGAATGAACGAACTTTGTCAATATCACTATGCCCCTCAATGGCAACATCTTTCTCAAGAATGAAATCAAGAGGTGATTTGAGCAAGTAACCAAAACAAGCTTCAAACGGTGAGGTGTTTGTGGAAGAGTGCTTGGCACGGTTGTAAGCATGTTGTATGTAGTCAAATGTTCATCCAAGCTTGGATGCTTGCTGCATATCCTTCAAAGGTGCACATGGTTCTATTCACAACTTCAGTTTGTCCATCTGTTTGCGGATGGAAAGCAGTACTTTTCTTCAACTTTGTGTCCATCATCTCCCATAGGTTGGACCAAAAATTCCCCACAAATCTGGAATCCCTATCACTAATAATGGAAGTAGGCAATCCAAAGTGAATCCATACATGATGAAAAAATAATTCAGCAGTTATAGTTTTCTTAGAAGGCATAAGTATACACATTTTGCTGAAACGATCAACTACTACATATAAATAATCATGCTGCTTTCTAGATTTTGGCAAACCTCCTACAAAATCCATAGAGATGCTCTCTCATTGTCTAGAAGGTACCGGCAAAGGAGTATACAAGCCCAGCTTCCTATTATTGTAGCACATAATGAACAACCTCTTATGAACCTTGAAACAGAATCTACCATGCGAAGCCAATAGCAATACCTCTCTAGATGTGCAACTGTTTTGCTTACACCAAAATGGCCAACAATAAGAGAAGAATGGGCTTCTCTTATGACATTTATTCTCTCCCCCTGTGGTATACACAACTTTCCCAAATGAAACAGCAAATTGTTATGCATGTGATAGTCATTTTCCTCTACATGATTCCCTTTACTCAAGCTAGCATACACATCTTTAAAGTCATCATCAGATGCATACTATTCTATGTAACTATCATGTACAATGGAATCATTCTTAAGTAAAATAACAGCACCAATAATAGGCCTTGAAAGCATATCAGCAACTTTATTCAAAGTACCTTTCTTGTACCTTATTACCAAATGGAACTGTTGCAAAAAGCCCATCCATCTGAAGTGTCGTGACTGTTGTAACTTGCTTTGTGATTGCAAGTACTGTAAGGGCTGATGGTCGGTATGTATAACAGTTTCTTTGCCCATCAAATAGTGTTTCCACTTTTTGACGCTTTGTACCAATGCATACAACTCCTTATCATAGGTAGGATAATTTACAACAACACCATTAAAAGTTT
>APFE031198525.1:24123-64644 GCA_000404065.3 Pinus taeda
TCAAAATGAATTTACAGCTGAATAGAAGTCTCTACAGGTGAAATAGACTGTAAAATCGGATTCAGAACACATGAATCCTTCAGGATTGACTGTTGGTTCACCTCCAATGGATACCTGCAATCTGATACAGTTCTCACAATACTGGGCCCTGGTGACTCCTAGAACTTCCACGGCTCCAAAACCTGTGCAAATGACCTCTGATGGCTGAAAGACCTGTGCCAATGGCTTCAGAACGTCCAAAATACCCAAAATCAAAAAACAAAATTGTCCAAAACCGCCTTTCCTAGCCAAAGTTATGGCCATTTACTCCCAACTGCCAGTTTCCCCTAAACGAACTCCAACTAACTTTAGTTAAGCTCCGCCAATTATGGCGGGACCGCCAAATTTGGCGCTCCGCCAAAAAATCCGCCAACTGAACTGCAGTTAATAAATGCATGTGACCACAACTCACTCGGCAGTTTACCTCGGAATTCCGCGCCCGGTGGTTAGGTTTGGCCCACGGTTCCAAGGGCTCGGTCATATGGCATGGGGGTTGGCCCCCTTCTTTTCCCGCCCGTAGCAATTTCAAACTTTAAAAATACATTTTCTCCGCCAATTATACAAATCCGCCTCCGTAGCCTAACGGTAAGGCGTTGGGCATGTGGTAGGCAGGTCATGGGTTCAATTCACAACCCACCAATTTTTAAAAAGAAACGCACACCCCCTTCTGCTGACGTCACCTGAGCCACGTGGCGGCCTCCAGGCTTGCCACGTGGCGGATTCTGATTGGCCCGTCCAGAAGAATATTCCATGGAATATTCCCAAGAATATTCTGTGGAATATTCCTTTTTTAATTTTTTTTGAAAATTCAAAATTTAAGGGTTATTGGGCAATTTTGTTTTTGACGTAACTTTCACATACGGCGACCGTTTTTCGAACCGTTTGCAGCACCGGAATCGGGAGGACGAGCTCTATCCGGTCGTTCAGGTTCAAGCCAATTTTGAGCACTTTCAATTTTGAGCATTTTACAACACTTGGGACATGAGCCCCTGATCATTGATGCCCATATGCAAAGTTGGAAGTGAACTTATTAATATGAAGTGTTACCATTTCCATCATCACCATTGTGTAATAAAGGTTATAAAACAGAAAAAATATCACTTTCAGTTAATAGTATAGGCATGTCTAAGCATAAGATACTAGAAGCCCTAGCTCTCAGCAACCCAGTTTCATATACAAAAGTTTACCAACATAAAAAAAATACAACACCAGATACATATGAGTCTAACAAACAGTGCAAAAACACAACACTCATTGTGCTAAAATTTTAAATTTTAACCTAAGTACTAAACTCACCCGTCATGGATCCAAGCATCAACATGATCTCCCACAGACCATACGTGATTATTCATAGCTTCTCTTTGCCGCTTTCGTGTACCTTGAAATTTCATGGCAACCATGTGATGAGCCATACGAATTCGAGGGGCTTTCCCAGAATCCCCCTTGAGAGGTATCCACTCCTGAAGATCGATAGAACCTGCATGAGTTAAATTATAATAAGCTTTGCATTCCATCAGTAGCATGTACAATAACATTCTTTAATGCTTATTTTACAATATCTGGATTTGTAAGAGACCTCCCTATGTCCTGGATATTGCAAATCAATATATGGCCCACAATTAGATTGTATCCCTTAACATACATATTAATATCTCTCCTGCCTAGATCAATGTATTAAATAGCAATTATTCTCCACAAAAAGCAAGAATGCCATTGCAGTAATTATTCGCCATTGATGTGTTCTATTCTCCTTCGGCAATATCAACTTAATGATATCAACAATAAATGCATGAAAAATTACCTTCATCTGAAAGAAGTTCATCATAGCAGACCATAGCTTTCCCTGCCTGTAGGCTCAGTACTTTAGCTGAACGCCAGACCACATGAAGGTCCTTGTCATCAGAGACAACCTGTACAAGATCAATTTATAAGAAACAACCTAAAATAATACCTTGGTGAAATAGAACTGAAAATAAACTGCTTATATTCCATTATGTTTCAACCACATTCCCCAATCCCAATGTTCATAAAAGGGAAAAGGTTGCCATGCAACATAGATAATTGTTATATTAAAATTACATGTTGCTTTTAAAGTTGAACAAAACAGCAAAAATTGATCATATAACAAAACCCCATGACAAAAGTGAAATGAAAGCCAGACCCCAAGAAGATCTTCCTCATCAGAGACAATCTAGATTCTAGACATGATAAGTTTATGGGAAGCAACCTATAAATAATATCTTCGTGAAGAGCATTCAAACAAAAAAATGAACTACTTGAACTCAATCAAACCTCAACTGCATGATTCAGTCAGGTTACTAAAAAGGCAGAAAGGGGGCAATGTGACATTAATCCCAAAGACTTATCTGTTCTCCTAAAACTGCACGTTGCTTTAAGTACCAAAGGTAGAAAAAGCAAATCATAGAATAGACTCCCATGGCAAAAACTGAACACTGACTACAGGAAAAGCAAGAGAAGAAAAATCTAAATTAAGTGGCCCACCTCTACAAGGGATCCATCCCTTATTTGATTAGATTTTAGACCCAATGAATCTTCCTGCATATTGGTAGCAGATTCATCTTCAGGTCTCACAACCTTGGTTCTTGTACCAGCCTGCATATCAACAACAGTCATGCCAGTCTGTATTGAATCAGGCACACAATTCTCTTTCTGAGCTTCAGAATCCTCTCCAATGGGACAAGTATCACATTGTAGATCATCCAAGAACCATTTAGAAAAATCTCTTCTACTTTCCTGTACACCCTCTTGAACTTCCTTCAGTGTCTCCTTTCCTAACTCCTCCTTGTTCTCCTTTTCCTTTAGCAGTCTCAAAGAATTTTCAGAATTTTCAATTCCATCTTTTTTAATCAATTGAACTCCAGCCTGGAGACCATCATATCTTTCAAAGACTCTTGCTCCATGAATCCCAAGTTTCTGATAGCCATCTGGACCAGCTTTTAAAAGAGTATTTAATGATAACAGAAGAGGATCACCCATGGTTATAACAGCTCTTGCTTGTGATACTGCTTCAGAGGCTAGTCCAGCAGCTCTTTCAACTGCATCCAAATTCTGTGCCCGTTTTGTAGCAACTGAAACAGCTTCAGAATTCCTGTCTATGGAATGACAAGCATTTGACATTAGCAAGTAGGGACTAGTATCCTTTTGTCTCGCTTTTGTGATTGATGAAAGCTTATGGATTGCTTGCCCTTGATGCCCTGGATTACCACCTTTAGCTACACCAGACTGAATATCATGCGATGTATTGTCACTATTCAATGCCTCTGAAGCCACAAGTTTTGCCTGAAGAGCAGCTTCATGTGCAATGTTTGCTGCTGCTGCTGCTGCTTCTGCAACAGCAGCAGCTACAGATGCTGCAGCGGCAGAGGATGCAAGCTTTGCTTCACAGTCAGGGCTCGCTCCAGACTCTGCTTGAGCAACTAACTGGCTCCAAATGAACTGACTATCCTTGACTGCAGTTGCTGCGAAAGAAGCAGCCTCTTCAGAATACAATCGAGCCTGCTCTATAGAGCCTGCTGTTTCCTCGGAAAAAATGACTCTGTGCTGTCCTTCTTCTGTTGATATGATCTGATAATAAGAAGGGGAAGGTACAAATGGCATACTTGAACCTGTGGTCAAGAAAGAATTTGAAATTTCAGCATCATGACTATTCCGGGCAACAACCGATGACCCCTGAGACACTACAACCTGAGACATAGGCAAAGGTATAGAACCACCAGAGGCAGGCGTTGTCAACCTTGCGGAAGTCAACCTGCTAGTTTCAGCAATCCCTTCTAATAAACAGCTCTTCCTCTTCTTTTTGGGTATCTGCTCAATGCTCAACTGTCCTTCAATTCCCATGCCGCCTTTTTGGGCATCCATCTTATTATTAGTACCAACCCAAGGAATAGCAGTTCCAATCATAGTAGAAGAAACAGATGGAGCCAGAGATCTGGTCATTTTATAAGGCATAAAAAGTGGTAAGGAACTCCCATCATTAAGGATTTCACGAATAGGTTCAGACACAACAAAGGGAGAAAATGACAATTCTGACTCATATTTTGCTTGAGGAGTTACCCAGGGTAAAGATGGACTGCGAGAAGTCCAATAAGCTGTGCTTCCCATAACATACTTTCCAGGCTGTGGGGTTAGAGAAATATGCCTTGATGGAGCGATTTTAGGAGAATCCAGGTAAACGTTCCTTGCAACATTGGTTAGTTGAACTCCCTTGTGAATGGGAGTTGACATACGCCATACAGGAGATGGTGAACTAAATGGAGATGGTAAACTCATAAAGGCTGATGGATTGTCCATGTGCCCAACCCTCTCCATATTAGGAGAGTTTTCCAAACTACTACTTGGAGAATGACCTTTTGCAGCAACCAAGTGAACTGACCTCATGCCCATAACTCCTGAATCAGACAAACTCATGGCAGGGCTCACAGTCTTCATACCACCTTCAAACATAGTGCTAGCTAAAACTGATGACATGTTCAATAGTGATGTTTTGGGAGTGTGCACCTCACAAGCATTACTAAATATTTTCCCTTGAATTTTCGCTGCAGCCAAACGCCAAGATTGTTCCCACAACTTCTCCCTTTGATTGGATGAAACACTACCACTACAAGTTGCTGAGAAACCACATTGAAGACATTATCAGATAGCTAGGACCACACGCAGTTAGAAATTTCAAGTGATATGAAGAGATTCTTCAGACCAAATACATTTCAATAAGGAAATGTAAGCAGAATTGGAAATGATAATTAATATTTGAGTAGAAAAAGTATACCTATAATATCACCGAAAGCTGCTTTCATCAGAGATTCTTCTGGCAGGGATCCCTGGCTGAGAAAGAAAAAATCATTATAGCATTAGCATTGATCTCTTTGGAGAGCATGACACATTCTTATCATCTTCATTATCATCAAATACTAGCTATTATTAATGTTATTATATATGCCAATTTGCTAACTGATTCTTGTCAAGGTCAGAGCTCAACTGTTCCGTAATTTGTGAACCTTCAAGGTCCAGGTGAAGCAGCTCTGATTTCAAATACAGGCGATGCCTAGTGGACTTCAAGCATAATTAGTCATATAAAAAAATGCTCAGACAATCAGCATCACTAGCTACAAAAACATAAGTCAGTTAAAAGTGTAACGAAGGTTCAGATGACTCAAAGAAATTAAAAATAACTCACATAAGAGATCCATACACAAGAATCTGTGCACGCAATTGAAGTTGCTGTGAATCACTGAAAAGTTGTTGAAGCGAGGCTGGTACTGGTACTTCTGTGGTATTCAAATTTGATAAAGTCATCGCTGAAACATTACTTAAAAATTGGCATTGTGTGCTAATATCAAGATGACATGCACATGATGGCCAAGTGATGCTAGGTGAATGATTTTCTGAGCTCACTGGTGCACCTTTCAAATCCACGGTACTACAGAAACCTGTTTCTGGTCTTTCACTGGAGCTCCTGTCCAGCTCATTAGAAGATATGACAAGATGACTTTTCTCTTTATTTTCCTCACAAGCTGTTTGATAATAGTTTCCTTCTTGAGGCATTAAACACATTTCACAAACAACAGAGTTTTGAGTACCAACGTTCTCTACCGCATTTTGGAAGGTTACGGTCATATTAGAACCTTCAGTTTGGTCTCTTCTACACTCAGTTAAGTCTTCTGATACAGTGTTCTGCACAGCAGATTCAAACAAGACTTAAAACAATTATAGGAGTGGCAAGGAAATCCAGGTTTAGAATTCCAAGAAACAATACATCCACTTCAAAGACAACCATGAAATGATAACACCATATCCACATAATTATTGTGAGTTTGATAGTGGACACAAATTTTACAATCGCACCTGAAATATTTCATTAGGTTGCCTAGCTTTCAAAGGTTCCCCTTGTTCAGAGTTAGGCATAATAGCACGCACTTTTCCACTCCCTTCAGAGAAAGGCTTCCCTGAATGAACTCTAGGTGTACATATACCATCACTTTGGGACATACTGTTACAGGCCATCATTTCTTCTGTTTGTTGGATTCCAGCTTCAAATTTTTTGGATTGAACCTCTGCATCCTTGCATCTTAAACATCCTAAAGGCTGAATTCTTGTTTGAAGTCTTTCTGCCCTGACTTGTCCATCCTTATATTTGCATGAACATTGCACCAAAGGAATACCACACTCCTTCACAGACTCCTTACCATCATCTGGGAACACACCACCTGGTGAGAGCTCACATTTTCCAATTGTAGACGAAACAGATTCAAGACCAATCTCTGAAGTCATCTCTGGAGCCTTGACCTTGAACTTTCCTTTTTCAATCTCTTCTTCATCTTTGCCAGCAACTTTACCAGTCATGCATGGCACATCTGACCCTGCTATTGTTGCTTTCTTGACGTCCTTTCCAAGGTTTACAAGATGATGCAGTTTTCCTCCACCTTGGGTGCTACAATTCCCTACAATAAAATGGCCTAACATGTCACATTGGGTTACTCTGCAGCACCTACAAGGGTATTAAGTGTTCAGTAAATTATTTTAATGTTTAACTTTTACCCTAATGCCATTTTCAATATATAGGGATACCCGTTCCTTCAGATATATTTTTGTCAGTAATTGCGGTTTCACTTTGAACTTCAAAATCTAGGTAAACCCTCAAAAAATCAAATTATATTGATTCATACTTTCCAGGTCATTAAGCAAAAAGAGTTAAAGCCTGTTCTCTATTTCGAACAGGTAAAATACCATTGAACAAAAGATTTTCAGAAAGGCTGGAACATAACAGAAGCATATATGTACCCCAAAGATGGGCATATCAAACTTGAACTTTAATGCCTGTTAACTATGCAACTTCAAGTGACAATGAGAACCAATTTTACAATTACCTGAAACTGAAGTCAAGACGCATTGCTCATTACACGACTTTGGCTGCCTTCCGTCTTGCGCTGTTGCTTCAAATCCTGTGCAGCCTACATTAACACCGATTTTAGATTCATGGATGATAAGACAAGCTTTCTCATATTTATCACTCTCTATTTTCATGCTGGTTCTAGCTGTTCTAAAACCATGTTCAGATTCCAAGTTCATCAGATCATCTTTAGTAAGACTATCTTTCATTTCTATGCTAGTTCTGGCTACTTCAACATTCTCTCCAGATTCTGGATTCATATGAGCACTCTGCTGAGTGAGATCATCCTCCATTTCTGTGGTACTCCCCACTGCTTTACTACTCTCTTCAAATTCCGCGTTCATAAGACCAGTCTGCCTAGTATGATCACTCTCCATATCCATGCTAATGACTACAGCTTCACCACTCTTTTGAAATTCTAGGTTTGAATGTTCACTTTGCTTGGCACACCTATCCACTATCTTCATGCTACACTGAGCAATTTGCATTGCTTGCTGATAACCATCAGTCACAATTTTTTCGATAGGAAATGTTGGGTCATTAAGGTTCTGATGATAGGTGGCTTCTGGTATAAGCTGAGCTGATTTCTCAATCTTTTCAGTTTCCTCTACCAATGGACCCGTCTTGTCAATATCTCCATTCTCTGCTGTCATACCCATTTGCGCTATCTGCATAGCCTGTCTACAAGCATCAATTGTACTTTCCTGCACATTCAATGTTAATTCATTAGACTGTTTAAGAGGTGCCTTCTAATCTGTGCCGATCTGTGGAGTGCCCAATAAAAGAAGAATGAGGGATGCTTTCACTCATTATACTTTTAGACATGATTATGAAACTAAAGAAATTGCAGAGCTAAAATTCATTTTCGAACAGATTTCTACTATACTTGGACATTAGCTATCTAGTGATCAAATTATTAAGACTTGTAATAGCTCACCTTGTGGAAAGGTAAAGGTTCTATTGAAGTAGAAATTTTTTTAGTCTCTGAGATTTTCACTGCATCACTTTCACTCAAATTTGCAATGACAGATTTATCAAATTTCTTTGATTCTTTCAATAATGAAACATTCAGAGCCTGGACATTTTGGAGGGTAATAATATCAGCGCCAAGTGCTTTTTGTGATCCACTATTATGATAGTGGGTGGCTTGTTCACATGCAGTTTCAGCTTGTAAATTGGCATGAGGCAAAACCTGCAGTGTCCGCATTGCCACTTCACAAGCTCGGGAATTAATATTACATGTTATTACACAGCCTCCATTTCCAACAGACAAATGCTTTACAAGTGATGCTTTTCGTTTGTGTGCAGATGCATGACCATCTTCTTGTACTTCATGTCCTTGTATTGCAGATAATGCTTTTCTGTGTGCACAGTTAGCTTTACTTGGCTCAATAATGTCTTTATTGTATAACACAGTATCTACATAAGTTGTCCTGGGGGAAACAAAAGCAGGACCACCAAATTGTAGCCTTGAAATATCCTCTGGTTCTTGAACTTCAGAGGCCATAAATGCACTTGTTCCACTACCCATGTAAATCATCTCAGCTTTCTCCATAGAAGAAGCAGATTTATCATTATATGTATGCGCCATATTTTTACTAGTCTGCAGTACCAGAGAAGATGACTCCTCTTCTCTCTGACTCAAGCTTGCTGACGACACCTTTGTAACACTTACCTGAGCATATTCAGGAGTTTTTCTTTTCCAAACACACTGACTATTGTTCTCCATTTCCACATCCATGACTGGGAACTTCTCTTCCATGACATTTTTATGTCCAGATCCTGAATCTTTCAACAACGCATTATTTTCATTGTGCCTGTTAACTTGAATTCTGGTCAGAGATTTTCCTTTGGTAAGCACATCAGCAGTCTGAGACTTCTGTAAAATCCATGGAGAATTGACTACTTTCTGTTCATTGTCACTGCCTAACAATTGCACTCCATCCAGATGACTCTCCTGTAAACCCTCGAATTCCTGCTTGGGAGGATTCCCATTAATGTGAACCAAAGGATTTGAAACCTCTTGCAAGCCAACCATTGTGATGTCTGCTTCAGCTGTCTCCATGGCATGCTTCTGTGGGATAGCTTGACTACTTTCATACAAAATTGAAGTGAACATTCCTTGCATTTGATTCTCTAAAACAGCATCCTGACAAGCACCTAAGAAATTCTTCCCTGCTTTGTATTTCTCTGATAATCGAACATCCATTTCTTCCATTTCCTCCACAGAAGCTTCTGAATGTTTCACTGAATTTTTTTCATTACCAGCACACAATGGCAATCTTTGTAAATGCACTGTTGCGGCAGCTTCATCCAGGGGATATGTGGTATGCATTCTTACATCATTACCACTGGTTTCATCCAGTGACAAATCCAAAGCTATATTCTTTTCCACCAACACAGTGTTTTTCAAAATGCTTTTGCAGGGTGAGAAATCCAAAACTCCTTGTTTGTCCATCAAAGCAGCATTTTCATGTAATGCCCCTGTGCTATGCTTCCCTGCATTATCGATGTCAGTTGCAGTGACTAATGACGTCCCCTGGATTTCTTCAGATCCAAAAAGAGCATTTTTTTCTTGAGACGATCTACCCATATCACAAATTCTTGCTTCCACATTCAGAAAATCTCCAGTTCTTGAATATTTAGTAATATTCTTGTTGCCTTCATCCCCTGGCTCACTCAAATCATGTCTGCCTTTCATTTCTTTTTTCTCATCCAACATAAAATCTGACACTGAACAAACTGCCTCAGTTACTGCATTCTTACAGTCAACCTGTGTCACATGCATCTCTACATCAGTTTCATCATTTACATCAATCACAAACTCCAACCTACTGCGCACATTTGCAAATGCAATATCTTCGTGTGTAGTTACTCCAGCACATTCACTTCTTTCATCCAGAAAATAATTTAAATATCCTGTCATTTCTGTCTTCTGAATATTCTCGAGGGACTCCTCTTTGACATGCTTCACTACAGAGCCTGACACCCAATGGCTTTCTCTCTGTCCCAAAATATCCATCACTTCATAAGAAGATCCATTCACAGTGTTAATCTCTCTTGCCTCCTCAACTGATATATCCCTCTTTCTTGTAAACTCACACAGTTCACCTTCTGCATTATCACTTGCATCCAGATTATTAACACAACCTACAGAGGTACACTGTTTATCCCCATCCACAAATCGGTCTAGCACTCCTTCCATTTTGGCAACTAAATGATCCCGCTGAGAAGGCTCGTTGGCATGCATTGTTGTCCGATCTTCCTTCCTTACATCAAATATCAAATCTGGCATTTCCTGAATGTCTACCAGAGCAGCATCCTCAGGTGAAACAATTGAACATGTCTGATTACTCTCATCTAACAAAGATTCTGGTATTCCTTTCAAAGCCACTCTTACAACAGCCTCCTTGGCACCTTTTTCTGAGACTCCACTTAATTCCTCCACAGCAACACAATCCCCATAAGACTCATTGAATTTTTCCTCCACATTTTCTTTCTTATTTTCATCTAATAAGGAATCCAGCATCCCTGGAATACGTGTGTGCTTAAAATCAGTTCTCACCTGATGACAAGAAACATCCAGGGTGGCATTGTCCAAACTTTTTTCAATCCTCATGAATGGAGACGAATCTTCTCCTCGTTCATTCCCTGCCTCCATCCAGTTCTTGTTGCCTATACATCTTTTTCCTTCCTCCCCATCTGATGTACAATTTTCTATTCTTTGCATATCAAATATTATAAAGCCATACTGGGAAGCCCCTTGTATACTATCCTCATCTTTTTTATATGAACATAATTCCGATAGTCCTTGCATTTCTGAAGAAAGGATATCTTCCTGTGAAACCCTGTCCAGCTGCCTCTCTTGGCTAACACCGTCACCTTCATCCCATACAGAATCTGACAATTGAATGGCTGATTGACCAGTGGCATTGGTTGCCTCATGCTGAGATTGAACAAGAGAATCAAAATCTCTCCTTTCAGGGTGCATTATCTCTGTGCTTTGAAGCTTGCCTCTTTTCCCTTCTCTTCTAACCCGGAACTCTAAAAACTTGCTGCAGCCCATCCCTTCTGTCTCCTCTGCCCATACAGAGTTCAAAAGCTCTTCATCCTCAGCATTATCTGCTCCTTCAGTCTGAAATCCAAAATCTTCATTTCCACCATTCTTGTTTTCAGCATTTACTTGTGTTGAATCTGCATTTGGTGCTAGGTTATGAGTATCTTGTTTGAGCTTCACTTCAGAACAGACACCAATCATAGGAATATTCTTGTTTTGTGCAGGCCTGCAATCCACGACTGAGGAGGAATTGACTGCAAACAATGAACCACATTGCTCAGAGCCATTCAACAAAATTGGCTGATCTTTGGTGTCATTTCTCAAATCCATCCCTGACTGTTCAGATGCTAGCTGATTCTTCTTACCTGTATTCTCCGACTCATCTCCTAAAATATCTAGCAATCTAGAAGGTAATGACTCCCTCTTTGAGCCCTTTGAAACACTCCACATATTAATCTCTGCCTGATTGTCCGAGCTGCTTATCAACTCACCAGTGTCTGGTCCAAACAAGTTTCCTTCAGTGGTCAAATTGATTTCATCTTGTCGAATAGAGTTTAGAAGCATTTGCACAGATTCTGGAGATGTTGCTTCTGACCATACATTTATAGGTCTTAAAACGCTGCTTGAGTTATATGTATTTGCACCATTCAAACTGAAAGGTATATTGTGCAAAGTTGTCTCAAGCTCAAAAGAATTATCCTGCCTACGGAAGCCTGAACCCCAATGATCCTCGCAGTGGCCACTTTCACCAAGTAGAATGTGTGCTTCATCAAGAACATCAAACCTCAACTGCACTTCCAAGTTTTCCTCTATAACAAATTTTGTGAGTCCTGCTTGCAGGACCTCTGTATCTGAGTGGAAGTTGCCCTTGTTGACTTCATGAACATCATCATTCATATATTTAAGATCCTCATAATCCATCAACGCATTCCTAGAAACATAAAGATATCCAGTATCTTATGACTTGGAAAACAAGAAGTTTAACAAGAGCATCTCCCAACACGGTTTCACATTTAAATGTTAAACCAAACAAAGCAAAATAAAATGAATAACATCTGAATGACTTTCGCAAAGGATAGCTCAAGCAAGAAAAAAACATTTCACCAATTATAGCAATCTAAATGTCAGTTACAATGACCAATGAATGAAATAAAAATATAGTTGCCTGGTGAACCATTTACGATTACATATTTTATAGCTTCAAGAGGCAATGATGACTTTATTTTATGATCACACTTGCTTTACATTTTAACAGAAACTGACTCAAAATGGTTTTGCATTTGAGGATCCAGGCAAAAGAAAGAAAATCGTTTAACTACCATCAGCTTCCACCAACAACAGCTGAAGCAAGAACAACCATCGGATATAAGATTGTTAGAATAATTATAGGTCTATGTGAATCATTTCATCCATAAAATAAGTAATGAATAAATTAAAATTTTAATTGCCTGGAAAGTCAAACTCTACCTATATATTTTCCTGGTAAATAACAGGTTTGACAAGAAAAACACACACAATACTTCCACAATATATAATCTTGACATGAAAAAGAAAAACAAAATAACTAACATCAAAATGCCATCTAAAAAAGAGTTCTGGGAAAAACAGTCCGGAATAAATTCTGTCTATACATTTATGCCTGCAATAATGACTAAATGCTAATATAGACGGCATTAATAAAATTTTCAACTAAAATTCATTCCACATACTATTTTTGCACAAGCAAAGAGAAGTAATCAAAACTGGCAATACAATTTGAAAGCTCATGCAAGTCTCTAAAACCAATTTTTCCAATCTGGGATTGGATCCTGGAAGCTTGCGCAAAGCATTTTTCTCCAGGATATATTTTAAAGATGTGTGAATGGCATCCTTAAGGAGATAAAACTAGCAAAGCCATATAAATTAAATGGTTGGTATGTAATGTCCTCTCCCAATTGATTGGCTAAGGGAGGACGGAAAAGCCTATCCAACCCTGTAGGTTAGAGTCTTGATAAAGGGGGAAAACCCAATTTTTCCAATGTTTGGGGCAACATTGTGTAAATTTTGGGTCAGATGGGGCAGCAAAAGCCCAAATTGGGGGTTGCAATCCCAAGCCCGCACATTTGAGAATCCATGAAGGAATCTATAAATAGAGAGTTGAAATCAATTTGTCATCATCAATTTGAATCAAAGTACATCAGTTCTCGAGTTGTGGCTGAGGGTTTTAAGACCCCTATTACTCTACTAATTTAGACGATGAAAGATTCCACCCTATTTAGTCATCTTCCCTTCTTATCTTCCGTTATTTTGTCTGGCAAAATCGTGGGATCTGGCCACTGTTTGCTATAGCAACAATTTGGTGGTATTTCCAGTTGAAGGTGACCCAAACTGTGGGATGAATTGAAGTTTTAGGACAACGCAAGCATAGTTGGGATTCCCCACTGACATAGGGGCACCAGTCTGTAGTTCCAGCCCTCCTACAGCTGCAAATTAATTCCGAGGCAGTAAAACACAAGACCAAACCCTTTTGAATGCAGCAGACTAGTATTCGGCCCTGCTGGGGCTGCGGATCATTATAGGAGGACATTCGAGTTTCCCACAAGAGCATCTAATCCACTACGAGTTGATTACAAACATGGTCAAGGCTACATATCTAGGTTGCAGGCACCCTCAGGAAGTTAGCCAAGCTTATGGTAATTGTTCTTCCAGGTCTGCGAATTAATACAAGGCAGTACGGGTCACTGTTGTAGGAGACTAGGGTAAATTTGCAATTAGTAGAAATATGTTAATTTTGGTATAATATTGGAGCTAGTTTGTCAAAGCATTGATAGCTGTGAACAATATTGTACTTGGTGCAGCCCCAAGGGTTAGCTCAATTGAATGAGTTCTCGCCAATTAAAGGACATTGCTAATGGGAGGTCACAGGGTCAATTCTCCTCTATGTTCTTGAGGTTTGGCTCTGCTAATGAGTCGGGAAGTGATCCCTTCAGATGGATCTGCCCGAATAGTTTACGTGGATATAGCGGCTACCAATCTCTGGTGTCTGTGAACCACACAAAAAAGGTACTGTACTTGGTGGAATATTGTATTCCTTGTTTACTAGGAAGTCAGCCCTAGTTATGGTGGATTTGAGGAGAATTGTATTGCTTCGAATATTCATGTATGATTACTGTCATTGTTGAATGAATTGTTTATTAAATTAAGGAATACCCATTGTTGAATACATGAATGAATTCTGTTGAAAATTCTAAGTTGAATAAAAAACCCTAAGGGCAAAATTTACCTAGGACATTATAGTGGTATCAAAGTTGAGCATCCTGCCAGCTTGTGAGTGCACTAGCCTTGTATGCTTCCAACAGATACAAACAACATTACAGTATGAAAGAAAAGGATTACCCACAGTACAACTATGGAGGAAAGAAGAGGGCAAGGAGAACAATATCCTGGTATCCTATTGAACACAATACTCGAAGGACAGCAGCAAATGACCAACATGCTAATGCAAGGACAGCAACAGATGAAAGGAGCAACAGCCATAATCCTGGCTCTTCCAATTTTGTTGTTCAAGAAAACAATGGGGTGTATTGTCGCCTTAATCCATACCTGGGATTATCGTGGAGAAAACCCTCAACTGCACTTGGTGTGGCCATGGGGACAAGTCTCGAGTTGAGGTTGTCACTCAGTTCTCAACTCTTCCGTCTAGGCTTACTAATAGAAAAGCCAAGGCGGGGGGGGGGGGACTGTAGAAATTATCTAAAGTTCAACTGAATAAGTTTAAGTTCTAGGAGGTAGTGAAAGATGACCAAGATATACTTCAACTATGTAGAACCAAAACACATTCATGAGCAGTATTACACATCCACAAGTATTACAAGATAAAGTAAAAGACCAGTGCCAAATTACAAGTGCTTGCTAAGCAAATGCTCAAAGTAAAGATAATAACTTTGAAGAGAAGTGCTTGGAAAGAAATCCAAAGATGTCACAAAAGATAAATGCCTTCAAAGTAAAATGGCAAATACAATATGTTAGTTTTTTGAGGTAGCAGTGGACAGGTGTTCTAGTCTCTATGGTGTCTAAGAGGCTAAGGAACACAGTATCTCCAAAACCCAAAAAGGTTTTGCGAGAAAAGCCTTAGAGATACCTCAATTAAATTAACTAGCCATAATTAAATATTTTCCTAATTCTAACAAGAAAAGTGGTTAATTAAATCAGATTAATTGAGGGAGGTCAATTTTGCTCTAAAGGCTTCTATAAAAGTCATGTGATAGAGTCAAGATGATCATAGCCATCGATTGAGATGTGATCATGGTCGTCGGCTGCCCAACGTGAGATTATATGAGCAAGGTCGATGGCATTGGAGAGTGCATTCGAGAGAATTCAAGCAGTTCAACTTGCCCAATTGCAGTGATTCAGCAAGGGCGCGGTTGAAGCTAGGGAGACATCAGCAGTGAGGTATTCAGCAGAGATTTGGGAGGAAAATTAGGTATTCAGTAGAGATTTGGGAGGAAATTTTCTCTGGAAAATTTCTACAGTGATTTTCAGTTTCCAGAGGCAGGAAGAGGATCGATTTATCTGCAGAGGAGGCCACATCAACTAGTGCAAGTAGCCAGTTTTTCCAGTGCAAGTTGATAGAGAGACCACGTTTCAGTTGCCAGTGGCCAGATCTATTTCCTAGAGGCAAAGCGAGTAGGTCTAGGAGGTAGAGGGGAGCAATACGAGTATTTCCAGAGACAATAGTGCGCATTTCTAGGCAGAAATGTGAGGGTCAAGAAGGAGTACAAATTAGCTAGAGGAGGCCAGATCAGTTGCAGAGGGAGACAAAGTCTCTAGTTATTTTTGTCAACGGAGATTATCATCCGTTGGAGGTTTTCCAATGAAAGGCAACCAGTTGTAATATTTCTCAAATTGTTTAATAATAATAAACTCTCATCTGCTGCACTAGCTTTCCCTTCGAGGTTTTTCTAGGGAAATTTGTCCAAAAATAATGGTGTCAAAATTATTGTGTGTGTGCATATTTCTCAGTTCCAGTATTTTATCTTCTGCAATGTTTTTATTTGTGAAGGTTACGATAGTGATTTAATCGTTATTTGTTGTAAATAAATTTACAGAAAACAAATAATCTCTGGTAGATAGAAGATTAAATTCCAATTATTGAAACCATGGAAATTTCACACAATAACTTGAGAATACTTAAAAATGTAATAAAGTGCTCAACAAAGATACTTGAAGTAATAATGATTGCTCAAAATAAATAATACTTGCTAAGTGAAAGAGTAAATGAAGCACAAACCTAAATATCAATCATACTTTGTAATGTAGTGAAATAGTCTTGGTAAATTTTAGCTTAGGTTAGTGAGTTACTCCTAGAATCTAAAACAAATTCCAAAGTAACTCCCTTCCCCAAACTTTGTTGAATTCTAGTAACATCGGATGTGCTCGAAGTCTCAAATTTTGCAAGAAGGCTTGGGCAAATGTATACCAAAGAGCACAGAAAACATTTTGGGAAATTGCACCCAGAGACAGTTTTATTAAAATAATTAATTATTTTTAATGGGACTCTAAGTCTAAACTTAGGAAATTAAAATAATTAATGGGTATTAATCTAACTGTGGATGTAACTTCTAGAAGAAGAAGAGGATCAAGCAGAAATGATCTTAGCCATTGATTAGCTTCTAATCTAGGCCATTGAATGTCAACGAGAAGATTATTTAAGGAGGCTTGAGGGTCATTTGGAAGACACACAGAAAGTTGATCAGTCAGATCGATTTGTTGAAGCTAGAGGTAGCGCAATGATTTGTATTGATCACATAGAGAGGCAAAGAGACAAACAGAGAGGGGCAAAGGGAGTTTTGGCTGGAGGATCTTCTCCAGAGCCAAGAATACTCAGCAGAGAGGTAGAGAGACACACAAAGGAGGCAGCGCAAAGGCCAGAGAGGGTGACGCAAAGCCAGGAAGGGCTCACGCATGCCCCACACAGAGAAGCGCAGAGCCTTCACGCAAAAGTCTGAATTTGCTGAGGAGGCAGACGTTTCTGAGTCGGGAGGGCTGGAATCAGCGCCAGAAGGCAAATCGATTCCTAGCAGAGGTGACAGACTACCTTAGAGGCTGACACAGGCCCATGCAGGGGCAACGCAAAAGTAGTCCGGGAACCCGTTGGTTCAGTTGTTGAATCAGCGGGGACTTCTAGCGTAGACTGAGGTAATCTCACTAATTTCTTCTACTGAGTGATATTCTCTGTACTAGATTGCCAGCAAGGCATCCAGAAGTTGTATTCAGAAATAACTTCAGCTTAATAATAAAAACCTCCAAATCTGTTGCACCGGTTTTCCCGTATTGGGTTTTTCCAGGGACGTTTGTCCAAAAACAATTGTGTCATTTGTGTTGTATCTTTCTCTATTGTTCAGTTTCTTGTTTCGCCATATTATTTAAATGGTGGAGGCTGCAGTGTATGTATTTCAATGTTTCCCATAGGAAACTGCAAATAACTTGTTCATGTAAATCTAACAAGTAGGAGAAATATCATCAGTTGTTGCAATAGGGATTCTGGTATAAGGAATTTTCACATGGTATCAGAGCAATGTAGGTGAAGCAAGAAGATCGGTGCCAGAGAACCCAGTTTGCGCAGTCCAAGTTGGAGGGCTGAATTTCGAGGCAGTCTCTCTCCGAGTGAGTCGACAAAGAGGAAGGGCTTCCAGTTGAAATCTTGTCATGGCAGAGGGAGCAGTGCTGAGCCTTAGCGTGAGGAAGCACTAGTGGGACGCAGTTTTTCTGTAGATTGTTTTGCTGGGGAGAAAGACGTCAAAAGAGAGAGGAGAAGCATAGAGAGGGAATTTTTCCTCAGTAGACTTCCCGCCAAGAAGTTCGTTTTCTTATTGGCTAAGCACCAACAGTAAGAGCAGAGAGGAGTAGTTAGATATTTTCGTGGCAGAGATGGCAACCAATGCGCTGAGAGATCAGGATAGGTTGGATGGGGCACCCAACTACGTCATCTGAAAGGAAAGAATGCCATTCCTTCTAGATGAGTACTCTTAAGACCTATGTCAACAGTGTGGTGGTTGTGCTTGCAGATCAAGATCCACTAAAGAATGACAGAGCAAAAATGGCGAAGGCCAAGAGGATGATCCTGGATGGAGTAAAGGATCATGTGGTTTGTCACATCGCTAGCAGAGGGACTGCTAAGGAGATGCAGATGCCTTGGCAACGCTATATCAATGATCTTCCGAGCATCGAAAGATGTACTTAGAACAAAAATTGAGATCTGCACAGATGCCGAAAGGGGAATGCATAGATCTGTTCCTCACGAAGCTTTAGGAGACCCGGGACAAGTTAGCAGTTGTGGGGTCTAATGGTCTGAGTTTGTTAGACTAGCCCTTAATTCTGCCTCAAATGAGTGGAAAGTCTTTGTTAAGAGTATCCTGAGCAGGGCGACTTTGCCAAACTAGGATGAGATGTGGGCAGCTCTTAAGCAAGAGGAGCTGAGGAGAGACTTGGTCAAGTGTAAGCTTGACAGAAGTAGCAATAGTGGGTCGAAGCCCAAGCAGGAGGAAGAGAATGCAGTCCTTGCATCCAAGGGGCAGCAACGACGGAAGGACGTCTCGAAGATCAAATGCTTCAGGTGTGGTGAAACGGGTCACTATGCAACACAGTGTCCTCTTAAGAAGGACAAAGATGAGAAGCATGATTCAAAGGCAACGCAATGATTTGTAGTGATCATGCAAAGAGGGGCAGAGGGAGTTTTGGCTGGAGGATCTTCTCTAAAGCCAAGAATACTCAGTAGAGAGTCAGAGAGACACACAGGGAAGGCTACGCAGAGGCCAGAGAGGGTGACACGCAGGCCACATGCAGACCAGCGCAAAGCCTTCACGCAGAAGTTCGAATTTGCTGAGGAGGTTGATGTTTCTGAGCCGGGAGAGTTGCAATCAGCTCCAGAAGGCAGATCGATTCCCAACAGAGGTGCCGCAGTGCCTTAGAGGTTGACGCAAGCCCACGCAGGGGAATCGCAGAAGTAGCCAAGGAACTCATTGGTTCCGCTGCCGAATCAACTGGGACTTGCAGTGTAGAGTGAGGTAATCTCACTAATTTCTTCTGTTGAGTGATATTCCCTGTATTAGATTGCCAGCAAGGCATCTAGAAGTTGTATTCAGAAATAACTTCAGCTTAATGATAAAAACCCTCAGATCTACTGCACCGGTTTTCCCGTATTGGATTTTTTCGGGGACATTTTTGTCGAAAAACAAATATGTCATTTGTGTTGTATCTTTCTCTATTGTTCAGTTTCTTGTTTCGGCATATTATTTAAATGGTGTAGGTTGTAGTGTATGTATTTTGATGTTTGCAGTAGGAAACTACAAATAACTTGTTCATGTAAATCTAACAAGTAGGAGAAATATCATCAGTTGTTGCAGTAGGGATTCTGGTTTAAGGAATTTTCACAAAGCTTACTCTAGTTGGGGCCCTGATATCATAGGAAGGAGGCAATAGGGGATCAGGGATCCCTATTTACTACTTCAACCAACCTAAGTTGGATGTCAATTATTATTGCCAAAAAGCCAAAATTGCTAATGGAAAGATTGCTTGCAAAATAGAAAATGCTTGAGAAGTGAAAGCAAAGCAAATCCAATTAAGTGCAATGAGAGATGCACAGGTAAGTCTTACAAGTTAAACCAATTACGTCGAAATAGAAAAAATGGAATATAAAGTGAAATTAACAAGTAAGAAACTAAAATAAACGAATGAGACCATTCAATGGAGATGTTGCATAGGTAAAGAAGAGCACATTAGACTAAATTGTATGACATAAATGGCATAAATGCAAGGAAGAAATTAGATACACTAGATTGTTAATCTACTCTACTTTGGTTAAAAAAGAACCACTCAAGCAACACAAACAAAGGTCTTCCCGAAATAGGGAAGGGGATGCCTACATGGAAAAAACCCCTTAACTCCCACAAAAAATTGCTCTTTATTAGATTAGGTCTCCCTTATAAAAATGAGGGATAGAAAGTGGTCTTTAGAAAGAACTTACAAGTGAGTCCCTCAAAAGGGGAACATTGTTCTTCACAAATCATTATAAATGGACCCTTTTTTTGGAAAAGGATTTAAAAGAAAATGTCAAAAGAAAGTTACAATAACATCCCTATTGAAAATACTGAGATGCAGGTGAATTAGTATTTCACTTACAATTAGTTATTTTTCATCTTTCAAAGCATTAGTTATTTTTCATCTTTCAAAGCAGTAATTATTTTTAATATTTCATCAACATAAACAGTAAACAACACCATTCAACAATGTGCAGTAAGAAAGACAATAGACACATAGATTTTTAGGTGGAAAACCCCCTCTAGGTCAAAAACCACTGAATGCTTCTTAATATTTGTCTTTCAAAAATAATTACATCAAGTTTTCAACTCCAACTGACGGAGGCTCCAACCAACCTGTAGGATGCTCCAACACCCTATTTACCCAACTGCAACTAGGAAGAAGTTTCAATGCCCTAGACCTCAGGATCCAACCTGACGAATGCTCCAAAGCCATGTGTACCAGTTGCAACTAGATTGATGCTCCAATGCCCTGTGTAAGCTCCAACATGCCCTAGCACCACCCTGCCGCCCTGAAGTATTCTCAAACTCCAACCTGAAGGAGACTCCACTCTCCTACCTTGCACCACCCAACCACCCTGTTTAGCCAGCAGACCACGTTTCACAATTTTCAGACTGGATCCCCCTTGTTGTCTAAATCAATATAAAGAAACTATAATGAAGGTTTTGGCGCTCTACTCGGTATGTGTATCACTGTCAAATCCTGGCAGTGTCATTGCTCAACTCTGCTCAATCTAGCATTTGCACAATCGTACCTCAAACCCAATCTTGCCTCTGCTCAATCACCAAGCCACTATTATCTCTGACCACTCTGCGATCTATAATTGCTCACTGTTACAATTGAGAAATATTACAATCACCACTACCAATAGACCATCATCACATATCCAATGCATTGTCAAGAGAATCTTTGTCACATCAACTGCCACAATCATAGTAGATCATCAAGCCAACATCCACATTGTTATCATTAAGAAACTGCCATGTACAAGAAACATTGTTAGGTACCAAAAGTTACTGCCAAATTCCAAGTGCACTCTTATGCAAATTTAGACCTCTGCGTGCAAGGCTTTTGCGCTGCTTTGCGCGGACCCTGCGTGAGCCCTTCCTAGCTCTGCATCACCCTCTCAGCCAACTGTGTTGCCTCCTTTGTGTGTGTCTCTGCCTCTCTACTGAGTATTCTTGGCTCGGGAGAAGATCCTCCAACCAAAACTCTCTTTGCCCCTCTCTGCTTGATCACTACGAAATCATTGCACTGCCTCTAGCTTCAGCAATTCGATCTGATTGATTAGCTCTCTATGTGTCTTCCAAATGACCCTCAAGCTTCCTAAAATAAGCTCCTTGTTGACATTCAATGACCTAGATTAGAAGCTAATCAATGGCTAAGATCATTTCTGCTTGATCCTCGTCTTCTTCTAGAAGTTACACCCACAGTTAGATTCAGTGTTCCACAGGGACGCATCCCCCAAGGTCGAGTGCGCACACCCCTCGCACCCCACGCACCCGAGACAGGGGGATGTCTGGGGAAACGTTTCCCCACGTCACCCTTTTGGGGAGACGCAGGGGGGGGACTTTTCCCAAGTGTAGGGGCGCGACTCCCCAAAAGGGGGATGCCTGGGCGTCCCCCCTCAAAATGGGTTATGCATCCCCCTTAAATTTGCTTGTAAACAACGATTTATGATAGGGTAAACCTATTTTGACCAATTGCCCTACTAATGCTATGCAATTCATGGTAATGTTAAATTCTTAAAGTAAAAGTGACATTCTCCTTTATCTTTCATTTTCATTCTATTACTTAAATTTTTAACATTACCATGAAATGACTCAGGAAGTTTGAGAGTGGTTCTAACATCATTAGATTTCATATGGAGAAAGTAGAATTTCAGATCTCACTCAAAATCCAGCAGACTTAACAGTGTTTCAGGAATTCAGGATTCGATGGATTGCAATGTTTCCATTGTATTTTGTCATGTACAAGGGTATGGAATTAGTATTTAATCAAGAGTACCAAACCCTCTATGTACTTTAGAGTGACTTTTAGACTCATCACTCCACTATTTTTGAGTTTTAGTTAATTCAATTTACTATACCAGTCTTCAGATTTTAGTATCTATTATAGTCTATTTTTCTTAGTACTAATTAGATTCTAGATGATGAATGATGAATTTTAATTTTAAATCAATTTAGAATCTAGAATGATGAATATAATTTTTAAATCAATGTAGATTCTAGAATGATGAATATGGATCAAAGTAATTCATTATTGAATCTCGTGTTTTATGGATGAATCATGTATGTATTAGTAAGGATAATGAGTATGGATCAATGTATTTCATTATTAATTCAATTATGTATGTATCATTGTATTTATGCTTTCATATATATATATATACCCCGACGTCCCCCCGCCCCCTCTGAATTTCCTTAAAATTTGAGGGTACTCCCACACGTCCCCCTTGTGCATCTCCCCGCACCAATGTCTCCCCGTCCCGGAGTCTTGGTGGAACATTGGTTATATTAATACCCATTAATTATTTTAATTTCCTAAGTTTAGACTTAGGGACCCATTAAAAATAATTAATTATTTTAATAAAACTATCTCCGGGTGGATTTTACCAAAACACTTTATGGCTTCTTTAGAATACATGTGCTCAAGGCTCCCTGCAAAATTTGAGACGTAGATCACATCCGATGCTACCAAAAATCAAGATTCTTTCTTCACGAGGAATGTGCTCTAGAAATGCCTCCCACTGAAGCATCATCCTAACTTCATAACGTCGTCCTCTGCGTTGTTGATATCTGACATGTTGTCCACCAACTACTGCGCTACTGCTGCAACTATACTATTGCTAACACTGCCACTATCAACACTGCATCCGTACTACAACTCCCTCTAAATTTCTGCATTCGTGTTGTTGCTAGCACTGCCACTACCAGTTGCCCCTTCACTGCAACCTGTTGTTGCTACTGCATCAGCAATGGAAAAACATCCCAAATTATTGAACAAGTGTTTAGCATAGATGCATCTCGATGTTGAAGATCTGACTGCTGCTAGTCCCACGCTATCCCTCTGAAGCCATTGCGTTGTTGCTACTGCTACACTATGCCTCCATGCACTGCTAGAACTCTGCACTATGCTGCTCAGACTTGGCATTCTAACCACTACATCTGTCACTCCAACACTCCTTTGCACCATCTCACACTTAGTCCATCCTGCTAATACTGATATGGGCTCATGAAGCAAGAAATTGATCCGAGAGGTGGACTCCTCAAGAATCCTGCCCATCTGTAGCTCTTTCAAACTACAGCTCCAAATCAGCCCACCTCCCTCCTAGAGGTATCTCGGCTGTCATGGCGAACTCCCCCTCGATCTTCGTGGTTGCAGCCTCTGAATCGTGCTTCTCATCTATGTCCTTCTTCTTGAGAGGACATTGTGTTACATAGTGACCCATTTCACCGCCCTTGAAGCATTTGATCTTCGAGACGTCCTTCTTCCGCCTCGGCTACTCCTCTTGTCCCTTGGATGCAAGATCTGCATTTTCTTCCTCCTCCTTGGGCTTCGACCCACTACTGTTGTTTTCGTCGAGCTTACACTTGACCAAGTCTCTCCTCAACTCCTCTTGCTTGAGAGTTGCCCACATCTCACCCCAATTTGGCAAAGTTTCCCTGCCCAGGATACTCTTGACAAAGACTTGCCAATCTTCAGGAACAAAATTTAGAGCCAGTCTTACAATCTCGGACCCTTGAGGTGTAGACCCCACAGCTGCTAACTCGTCCCGGGGTCTCCTAAAACTTCATGAGGAACGGATCTATGCGCTCCCCCTTCAGCATCTGCGCAAATCTCAGTTTCTGCTCTAAGTACATCTTCCATTGCTCGGAAGATCCTTGATACAGTGTTGCCAAGGCATCCCACATCTCCTTAGTAGTCCCTCTGCTAGCGACATGACAAACCACGTGATCCTTTATTCCATCAAGGATCATCCTCTTGGCCTTCGTCATTTCTGCCTGGTACTTCAGCACATTTGCATCTGCAGGCACAGCTACCATGTTGTCAACATAGGTCTTGAGAGAATGCACATCTAGAAGGAATGACATCCTTACCTTCCAAATGACATAGTTGGATGCCCCATCCAACCTCTCCTGATCTCTCAGCCCACTGGTTGCCATCTCTGCCATGCTCCTCATTGTTCCTTACTGTTGTTGCTCAGGCAATAAGAAAACAGATTTCTTGGCGAGAAGTCTACTGAGAAAAAATTCCCTCACTGTGTTCCTCCTCTTTGTAACGTCTTTCAGCCCAGCAATCTGCATACTAAAACATTGCGTCCCACTAGCTCTTCCTCACGCTAAGGTTGTTGCGCTGCTCCCTCTGGCACGACAAGATTTCAATTTGGAAGCCCTTCCTCTCTGTCGACTCACTCAGAGAGAGACTTTCCTCGAAAATTCAATCCTCCTAGCCTGGACTATGCAAACTCTCTGGAGATCCGAATTGTTGCCTCCTGCAGCTATTCGACCTCCTTGTTTGTTCAGCGTTGCGTTCTCTAGCACTGTTCTTCTTGTTTCACCTGCACTACTCCGATACCATGTGAAAATTACTAAACCTGGAATCCCTACTATAGCAACTGATGATATTTCTCCTACTTGTTAGATTTACATGAACAAGTTATTTACAGTTTCCTACAGCAAATATTGAAATACATACATTGCAGCCTACACCATTTAAAATAATATGTCGAAACAAGAAACTGAACAAATAGAGAGATACAACACAAATGACATAGTTGTTTTTGGACAAATGTCCCTGGAAAAAACCCAATGTAGGAAAATTTGGTGCAGCAGATCTGAGGGTTTTTATTATTAAGCAAAAGTTATTTTTTAATACAATCTTTGGATGCCTTGCTGGCAATCCAGTACAGGGATTATCACTCGGAAGAAGAAATTAGTGAGATTACCTCACTCTACACTGCACGTCCCAGCTGATCCAGCAACTAAACAAAGGAGTTTCCCAGCTACTTCTACGTTTCCCCTGCGTGGGTCTGTGTCAGCCTCTAAGGCATTGCGTCACATCTGTTGGGAATCGATTTGCTCTCAGACGTTGATTCTAGCCCTCTCAGCTCAAAATGTCAACCTCCTCAGCGATTTTGGACCTCTACGTGGAAGGCCTTTGCGCTGCTTTGCGTGAGCCCTTCCTGGCTCTACGTCACCCTCTCTGCCAACTACGTTGCCTTCTCTGTGTGGCTCTTTGCCTCTCTACTGAGTATTCTTGGCTCCAGAGAAGATCCTCCAACCAAAACTCTCTTTGCCCCTCTCTACATGATCACTACAAAATCATTGCGCTGCCTCTAGCTTCAGTGATTCGATCTGACTGATCAACTCTCTAGTGTCTTCCAAATGACCCTCAAGCTTCCTTAAATAATCTCCTAGTTGACATTCAATAGCCCAAATTTAGAAGCTAATCAATGGCTAAGATCATTTCTACTTGATCCTCCTCTTCTTCTAGAAGTTACACCCACAGTTAGATTAATATACCCATTAATTAATTGAATTTCCTAAGTTTAGACTTAGGAACCCATTAAAAATAATTAATTATTTTAATAAAACTGTCTCCGGGTGGAATTTCCCAAAACGCTTTCTAGGTTCTTTGGAATGCATGTGCCTAAGCCTCCCTACAAAATTTGAGACTTAGAGCACATATGATGCTACCAGCAATCAACAACAACAACGTCCATGGTGATCATGATATTGAGACATGTTGCTAAGTGTACTTGTAGATCTTTGATCAATCCATGGACTTCAAATTCTTTTAGATTTCATGGCCTAGAAATCAATAAGTTCAATTCCTCCGTGACTTTCCTTGTCATGACATTCAATGAAGCACCTAAATTACGCATGCAGTTGTGCAAGAGAAGTTCATTTACCATAAAGGTGATAAAGAATGGTTGAGTGTCTTCATTTTCCATGCCCCTATCCATATTCTGCAAAATCAAAGGAGCATCACCATGTACATCCCTTGGCATTCCCTCACTAACTTCTCCTTGAGATACTTCAATGCCCTTCAACAACTTTGACCTCTAAGATGGTATATTTAATAATTCGGATACTGGAACCAAAGCCTTTGCAAGGCTAATCCAATCACCTAAGTCAAAGTTCAAATCTGAAGTGTGAGGGGAGAAGATTTTGGAGATACTGTGATTCTAATTATTCCTTCTCTAGTAAGTCACCCCTTTATACTTTACCATGGCAAGGACTTGTTCTGGCTATTGAATTTTATAGCTATGGTCGGTCTGTTGGAAAATCAAAGATATTATATTAGGGTTTGATTCTCCTTTTTTGATAAGGACTTGTGAGTGTGTTGGCTTCTTTTACTTCTTTATTATCTTATCTTTCATCAAGCAATTACCATATTATATGTGTATGAAGATCACAAAACAAGAGACACAAGATATAGGCACATGCCAGGGAAAGCCCCCCCTCGAGGGGAAAAACCAGTTAAGATAATTCTTCCTTTTAGTGGTTTTCTTTGAAACTGTTTTCCCTAGACCAAGACCAGACTTTCCCTCCACACCATGTCAACCTCCCAAATCTTCGACCCCTTCCAGCAACTTCGACTAGGCAATAGCTTTTGACAACAGCGAAATCTTAGGAGACTTCGATCTCCCAACCCAGACCACGAAACAAAGAGAGAGAGAAGCACCAAAAGTTCGATTTTCTTCTTCTCTATAGACTTCCCCAAACTTGTGCTTCTTTCATCCTCCCGGCAACAGACTTCGCACTTCTCCAACTTTTCTTGAGATATCGAACTTGCTTGAGAATGATGGCTTCAAATGACTTTGACCTCCTTGTATATATAGGCTTCTTGTAGGTCGAATGAGGGTCCATAGGCCGACTTGATCTCTCTTAGGCCAACATGATGTGGAGGGTAAATAATTCATATTTGACTTGATACGAAACATTTTTAAGAAGGGTCTCTTCGAATGTACAATGACTCTATAAACTCAATATTAATCCTAGGAGTCCACAATGGAGACTTTGACTAATATAATGATGACCCAAGCATGAAACCCATGCTTTAATAAGTCATTGTTACAATAATAAAAATTATTTTCTTTATTCTTTTGACAAGCACATTATTGAAGACCAAACATAGTTACATTTTCTAACACAGTGTTCATAATTAATATTTTAGCCACTGAAATATATGGTGAAAATGTAAGACATGTTCTTCATATCATTTTATTGACTAGCCCTTGAAATAAATAATATACGACATGTTCATCATGTCGACCTCAAAAGAGGGAAATTTGAATTTTCGAATTATATTGAATTTTCCTCTAAAATGTAAAGTCGGCCCTCCAAGAAGTCGGGTCGGCTTGCCCCTCCGGTCACACACATTCAACCTCCTAGACTAATATAAATACAGGCTTTGACCTTCTCTAAAAGAAAAACTCATTCATTATCTATACTGAAGTAATTCGGATTATCTAAGGAAAAGAGAAAGGATGAATTTGAGGAAAGGGAGGATAAATCTGAGCAAAGAGAAAGAACAAATTTGTGGAAGAGTCTCTAGGCTTATCTGGGCAACAGATCCAAGTTTTTCCTCAAAGAAGAAGAAGGTAGAATTTGTTGAGCAATAAGTTGTCTTATATAGTGGGCAGTCTGACCAAGTGTGTTAATTTAAGGTATGTTCTATGCTTAGAGCAGTTTATTTCAATTTTCATAGTTAGCTCAATATCTTTTCCAGATTAGCAATCACATCAGCATTAAAGTAAATTGCAGATAAAACATAAACATAGATCGTAGAAGACAAGCCAAGACAAAAGGACACAAGATGTGGCACTAGCCAGGGACAAACCCCAATGTGGGGAAACCCTTGATCAATTCTTCTTATATGTTCTTCAATAGTTCAGCAGAGAGAGAGAGATAGTACATATACAACAGAAGTCAACATTTTGACTTATCTAAATAAGAGCATAGATCATCTCTAAGTAGATGATATATGAGGTAGATGAACTCAATTGAAGACATATTGCTTCAACTGATTCTCCATCGCATTGTTGCACCTATCATTTTGCTGCTCCTCCTCACCATGTTGCACCCATCATCACTATGCTACACTTCATCACATGCTCCCATCACTGGGCTGCACTCGATCATTATGTAGCACTATATTGTTGTCTCTAACACCATGCTGCATCCAAATGCTGCATCTAGATATGTAGCTGCATCCATATGTTGTATCTTAACATGTTGCATCAACTGTTGTAGCCAATCGTAATGCGTCATCAATATTATCCACCATGTGACCTTGTTGTCCCATGCATCTTTGCAACACCATGTATCTTTGCACCACTATGTAGCCCAGCTGTCACATGTACATTGCTACAGTAGTTACCTTGTTGTCCCATGTACATCGCTGCACTAGATACCTTGTTGTCCCATGTACATTGCTCCACTAGTTACTTTGATGTCCCATGTACATTGTTGCACTAGATACCTTGTTGTCCCATCTTTCTTTGCAACACCATGTGACCTTGTTGTCCCATCTTCCTTTGCAGCACCATGTGACCTTGCTGTCCCATCTTCCTTTGCTGCACCATGTGACCTTGCTGTCCCATCTTCCTTTGTTACACCACCTAACCTTGTTGTCCCATCTTCCTTTGTTGCCAACACACCATCAAACGATGTTGTTTGTCACTTCATTATTGTTGTAATCTCTGGGACTAGTTAGGGCACACAACAGTCCCTAATCGTCCTCAAATCTAGCCCAGAATTTCCCTTATAAAATGTGGCCTACCCTAGTGTGAATAGACCTCATTTAGATGATTGCGTCTAGGGTATTCTAGGACTACAACTAGGGCTTCCTTAGGAATGCGGCTAGGGCTTCCTTAGGACAACGTCTAGGGCTTCCTTAGGACTGCGGCTAGGGCTTCCTTGGGACAACGTCTAGGGCTTCCTTAGGACTGTGTCTAGGGCTTCTTTAGGACTCGTCTAGGGCTTCTTTAGCACAACGTTTGGGCTTCTTTAGGACTGCGGCTAGGGCAAATTGTTAAGCCTCCTTTCCTCCTGCGTCTTAGGGCTACTTCCTTCTAGATTTCTTTCACACTAAAACCCAAAACAAGTGGAGAGAAATCAAGAGAGAAGTGTGTGAGAAATGACTCTCAAGTCATCTCCTTTTATACTAAAACATTGAGCACATGTGCGTGTTATTTAATTGTTGGTCAACCTTGAGGAATTGTCTTATAACACAAATAAATTCATAACTCCATGAATACTTATCGGAATCGGATGATCTTTAGATCAATCCTACACCTCTCGATGAGAGGGATCCAAGAAAAATATTAGTTGCCATTAATAAGATGACCCACATGGAGTTTGGCCCCAGTTGCCAATTTTAACAATCCCTCTCAACTAGGGAGAACTCCATCCACTAATCCATCTGCCAGACTGTACTATCTCTGCCATCAGTGCCCTGCACTACTCTGCTCTGTTGAACCATGAAGAAGAAGAATTGGTCGAGAATGTCTCGTACCATTCTCTATTGACCCGAAATCAGTTCCATATGAAGAGAGTGTCATACCACTCTTACTGATCCCAGATCAGTTCCAAGAGAGTGAGTCATATCACTCTCACTGACCCGAAGCTAGTTCCAATTGATCCCAGATCAATATCAAAAGAGAGTGTCTCAAACCACTCATACTGATCCTAGATCAATATCACAAGAGAGCATCTCAAACCACTCATACTAATCCCAGATCAGTTTCATTGATCCCAGATCAATGGAGGTCATCCTACCATAGGGAGTACGGTAGATACAAAGATGCATCCATCGATAGTACTACTATGGTCCCTAACCCCATTTCTCTACTCATTGGCCAGATGAGAGGTACTTCCCCATGAATCCCAGACTGCATGGGTAAGATGCCTCGACTGGAGAACCACTCATCCTGTCGATAAGTCGCCACGGGGTATCACAGGGGAAGGTTGAACCATTCACCCTGTACACAGTGCACCATCAGGGGAGGGTGAGTCGCCCTATGGTCGATTGTTGCTCCAAGAAGTACCCCAAGCCCCCCGGAGCTCCCAGAGCTCAATGCATGCATCATGCAAGACCCTCATAAGAGGGTCTCTCAATGACTCCAAGTCGTTCGGGAAAGTCACAAATTTGACCTTTCCCCGGGGCTTTGACAGAATGTCTGCAACCTATACATCGGTCTCAATGTGATGGAGCCTTCTCGCTCATCGATGTACCATATCCCTAATAAGGTAGTATCTCATGTCTATATGTTGGAGCAATCACAGAATATGGGATTCCTCAACAATTGAATCCCCGCCTGGTTGACATAGAAGATCACGATGGTATCCATCATGTGTACAAACAGCTCACTGAAGAGCTTCCACAACCAGGCAGCTTCACACGAGATCATACTCGTAGCTATGTATTCGGTCTTAGCGGTATTGATAGCAACTGACTTCTGCTTTCTGCTCATCTAGGATATCAAAGCAGAACCCAAAGAGAACCAGCACTCAGTACTGCTCTTGCGATCCTCCACACTGCCTTCCCAATCAGCATTCGAATAATCATGCAGCTTCACATTTCCGGCAGTGTATCTCAATCCATGAGAGATTGTGCCCCAAAGATATCTCAAAAGATTCTTGGCACCAATCCAGTGAGACTCAAACAAATATGAGCTCATCATGCTAACTGCAAAACATATGTCTGGACGGAAGTTCACCAAGAACATCAACAAATGATTTTATGAAACTCAAAGGCATTTCCCAAATCTGGTCTGACATTGCTACCATATAACTTCTGAAAGTTAAGATCCTCGAGGTAGTCACGGGCTTGCAATTTACCATTCCAAATCCGGAATCCAACTCCCCCTTACTTTTGCAAATGAAGGGTCTGCACCTATTAGAAAGAGGTCGTCCTCAAAAGGTGTCAGTATGAGAGATCTATCATCCACAACCTTCAAGCAATGGTTTGGATCGGCTTCACTCCTAGTGAATCTCAACTTCAATCCTCTCATACTATGCCCGGGGTGTTTTGCTTCAAGCCATAGAGAGCTTTCTTCCACCTGCATACATGAGATTCCTGATCATGAATCTCAAACCCCTCGAGTTGTTCCAAACCTGTCGACATGCTACATGAGTGGAATGGTCCCCTTGCAAGATTTTCCTTTGGTACATCTCAGACATGTATCTTCATGCTCTTCTTGAATTCAGTGATCCTTGTCACCATCAGATTCACATCAGTTAGGGCCCCATAATAAGTAGACCTCCGGTGCTATAGATGAGATGTGTCAACTGACATGGTCCCCAATGGACCATCCTGCAATTTGATACAAATTGCCAACCCTGAACTCAAAACCATCTTTGAAAATTCCATTTTCAAACATGTACCTTTCCATCGATGAATGCCACCCTGAAACCTTTGACTTCCATTACCGAAATGGACACCAGGTTCTTCGTGCAATCAGGTACATAAAAGAGATTTTGTAAATGAATCAAGTTACCATCATTCACTTGACGGGTAACATTCCCTACACCCTTTACAGGATAGGTGGCATTGACTCCAAGTATAATCTCACGAGTGTTTCCATCTCTACCAAGTTAGAGAGAGCACCCTTCTATCCGATGAAGTGCCTTGAAGCGCTACAATCAATAAGCCAGATTCCCAAAGAGTCTGAAGGAAAGGGACAATACAAGATAACGCTTCATTATCTTATCAAAAACAACATTTGATTCTTCATACCTAGGGTTCCTTGCTTTCTTTTAAGAGTCGATCGTTTCCTTGATGACCTGCATTCCTTCGATCATTGAAGATGTCCCTGGAATGATTGTTATCATCATCAAATGATGTGTCCCTACCATTCAGACACTCCTCGGCATAATGGTCAAACTTATCACAAACAAGCCATCTGCCTTTCCTTCCACCCTTAGTCATGGACTTCCCATTGAAGTGATCTTTAGGTAGGCCATCAGAGGCTTCTGTTGCACCATTCTAATAATATTCTCTATTTCGATTTCACCCTTGGTGAATTTGAAGAGGGATGAGGAATCCATTAATCCTTTTGTCCTTTCCCAACTGTCGTCGGCGATTGCTCTTTCACTATTGCTTGGGCTTTGTCTTCACCTCAGCTCTGATACCATGTTAATTTAAGGTATATTCTATGCTTAGAGCAATTTATTTCAATTTTCATAGTTAGCTCAATATCTTTTTCAGATTAGCAATCACATCAGCATTAAAGTAAATTGCAGATAGAACATAAACACAGATCATAGAAGACAAGCCAAGACAAGAGGACACACGATGTGGCGCTAGCCAGGGACAAACCCCAATGTGGGGAAACCCTGGATCAATTCTTCTTATATGTTCTTCAATAGTTCAGCACAGAGAGAGAGAGATAGTACATATACAACAGAAGTCAACATTTTCACTTATTTAAATAAGAGCATAGATCATCTCTAAGTAGATGATACATGAGGTAGCTAAACTCAGTTGAAGACATACTACTTCAACTGATTCTCCATCGCCTCGTTGCACCTATCATTATGTTGCTCCTCCTCACCATGCTGCACCATGCTACACCCATCATCACTTATGCTGCACTTCATCACATGCTCCCATCACTGGGCTGCACTCGATCATTATGCAGCACTATATTGTTGTCTCTAACACCATGCTACATCTAACTGTTGCATCTAGATATGTTGCTACATCCATAGGCTGTATCTTAACATGTTGCATCAACCGATGTAGCCAACCGTAATGCTTCATCAACAGTATCCACCATGTGACCTTGTTGTCCCATGCATCTTTGCGGCACCATGTATCTTTGCAGCACTATGTAGCCCAGTTGTCCCATGTACATTGCTGCACTAGTTACCTTGCTGTCCCATGTACAATACTGCACTAGATCCCTTGTTGTCCCATGTACATTGTTGCACTAGTTACCTTGTTGTCCCATGTACATTGCTGCACTAGATACCTTGTTGTCCCATGTACATTGTTGCACTAGATACCTTGTTGTCCCATCTTGCTTTGCAACACCATGTGACCTTGCTGTCCCATCTTCCTTTGCAGCACCATGCGAACTTGCTGTCCCATTTTCCTTTGCAGCACCATGTGACCTTGCTGTCCCATCTTCTTTTGCTGCACCATGTGACCTTGTTGTCCCATCTTCCTTTGCTGCCAACACACCATACAAACATTGTTGTTTGTCACTTCATGTTGTAATTTCTGGGACTGGTTAGGGCACACAACAGTCCCTAATCATCCTCAAATCTGGCCCAGAATTTCCCTTATCAAATGTGGCCTACCCTAGTGTGAACAGACCTCATTTAGATGACTGCATCTAGGGTATTCTAGGACTGCAGCTAGGGCTTCCTTAGGACTGCGGCTAGGGCTTCCTTAAGACAACGTCTAGGGCTTCTTTAGGACTGCGTCTAGGGCTTCTTTAACACAACGTTGGGCTTCTTTAGGACTGTGGCTAGGGTAGATTATTAAGCCTCCTTTCCCACTACGTCTTAGGGCCACTTCCCCCTAGATTTCTCTCACACTAAAACCCAAAACAAGTGGAGAGAAATCAAGAGAGAAGTGTGTGTGAAATGACTCTCAAGTCATCTCCTTTTATACTAAAACTTTGAACACATGTGGGTGTTATTTAATTGTTGGCTGACCTTGACGAATTGTCTTATAACACAAATAAATTCATAACTCCATGAATACTTATCGGAACCAGATGATCTTTAGATCAATCCTACACCTCTCGATAAGAGGGATACAAGAAAAATATCAGTTGCCATCTAAGTCACCGGATTCGTCCTAAACCCCCTACGAATCCCGAATCCAGCGAATCCGACACGATTCGGTCCAGATTCGTGTCCAAATCATATGACACGTTGTGTCCGTTTCCGACACGTCAAATCCGAGGTCGTGTCACGATTTTCAAAAGCGTGTCGCGATTTTGGGACACGTGTCCTGTTTCCAGGACTCACTAAGCTTAGTGCGGGAAAGAAAAGGACGTGTTTGCTCATTAATATTTTCATTTGGCAAGTGATTTGTGTTGTTGCAGCAAGGAGTAGAGCATTTTGGTAGCTTCATGATCAAGTCTAGGCCCTAGTATTGATACGCTATTCATAGTAATGTTAAATTCTTAAAGTATAAGTGACATTCTCCTTAATCTTCATTTTCATCCTTTTACTTAAATTTTTAACATTACCATGAAATGACTCAGGATGTTTGAGAGTGGTTCCGGCCTCATTGGATTTCATATGGAGAAAGTAGAATTTTAGATTTCATTCAAAATCCAGCAGACTTGTTAGTTTTTCAGGATTTTAGGATTGGGGGATTGCAATGTTTCCATTGAATTTTGTCATGTATTAGGGTATGGAACTCGTATTTAATCAAGATCACCAAACCAAGAGCTTCTGAATATGTCGCTCCCACTCCCGTTTTCGCTCCCGCTCCTTGCTTTCGCTCCCGCTCCCAAGTAACACTATTCCTGATGATATGGGTCTGGACACCATTGTTGAGTTGGCATTGGCCAACATGGATCTCAATGATCCAGTGCTAGAGCCTATTAGATTTGATAACTTAGAGGGGTCAACCTCCATACCAGCAGATGCAGAGGTGACTATGGATACAGGGGAGGAGGAGGATGCAGAGGAGAGCAGTGGGGACCATGATGATGGGGACAGTGATGCTGATTCTGATGCTGATTGATGCCTTGAGGCTTGTATACCTGTAGTTGTTTTATATTCTCTATTTCTATCTGCCATTGGCATTGTACCAATACTACCTATTTAACACATTTTGATTTGATGACTTAATGAGAAAACTACAATTGTCAGTGTGTTTATCTTACTATCTTGTAGTTGTAAGTTGTCTTTTAGTTATGAATTATGAATCATGATTTAAATTTTTAATAGATTTATCATTTATGTGACCAGTACCACTGACATTTTTTTGAATTTTGTATGTACTCTGCACGCTAATAGCTATAGATGAAGATCTATGTTTGAAATCAATAAATTTGTATCAATAATTAAAATGTGTGTAAGAAATATGATAATATCTAATTTTTTTTTTTTTTTTGTAAGTTGGGCTAATTCTATTATGGTACGAAAACTTCAAAAATTACAAAGAGGCAAGCCTCAGATGTCACCATATAGAGATGGATGCGTCATCTTATAACACCTAACCAGACAGACCATTGTGACAAAACCTGTCCGTAGAACCCACTGACTGCACAAAAACATTGACAGTAACAGAAGCATTTTCCCTTTTACAGACACGAAAGACCCCTTCCCCAGACTATTTTCTTCGAACTAGAGAGCCATCGACAGCAGTAGACAGAAAGAGTGAGAATATCAAGCCTAGAGCTAAGCAGAGCTTCAGCTGTACAAAAAGGAGTAACACTGTGGATACTAAGAACAGGACCAATTCGACTGACAATATTGCATAATGTTACCCGTCCTCCGTGAGTCCTGGGCGTAGGCTTAGTCGTCCACTGAGGTGGATGACTGTTCCTCCACCACTCTGCAACAGTATGGATCCGGCTCGCTTGAGTCTGTGTAGGGCGCGTCGTCCTCTGCCGGCACACTCGGACCTGTCGCGACACCTTCTGATGTCTGCGGGCGGCTACACTGACCCATAACCAGTGCTGGGGGCGGAACAAATTGACCGATTCTTTGCACGGGAGGCTGAGCTGGTTGTTCCAAGGCTGGAGCAGGAGGCCTTTGCTCCTCTTCGACTTGCTGGGGGACAGACCGCTCACATTTTTCAATTTTGACTGATACATAGTATGTATCACTGTCCAGAAGGCACGGGAAGCTAAACCTTGAGGTGGGGTGTGAGATATGCTCACAAACCGAGGTGCGAGCACGCCCGCGACCCCTCCCTCGACCTCGCCGGGAGCTGCGGGCTTCATCTGACGAAGAGCCAGAGGAGTGTGGAGGGATGGCTCTGCCGCTTGTGCTTCCACGAGACCCTCCTCTGCGGCTGCTAAGGCGGGGCCTTTCCCTGGGCATGGCTGGCTGGAATTGGCGGAGATGAGGTGCAGGGAACTGAAGGTAGACGGCAGGGGACAGGGCCGAGGAACAAATGGCGGGATGGCGCTGTGAGTTACAGGAACAAGAGGAGGATACTCGCAAAGCAAAGGAGAATTACCAGGAGCTACCTAGAAAATTGTCCTAGCAAGCAGAGGAATTAACCGACAACGGGGACGAGGAGCACTGTGGAGATGAGACTCAGAGGGCGCCTGCGCTGTAGGGAGCGCTCTATGTCTCACACAGAGCTGCACACCACCATCCACATTAAACCAAACCAGAACAAAAATCCAAAGAACACGACGACAGCGCTTTACCTTGGCCCGGGCTCTGTAATTATACCGCTCGAACGCACTCCGTGCCATGAGCAAACCCATACGCTGTCTCTGCCTCCTGGAATCTGAAACAATCCTGCGCGCGCGAAGCCAAATGCAAAGGGTGGCTGGTCTGTGATGGAGAGTATGACCCGAATTTATGTTGATGCGAAGGGGATAGCAGGCCTTAAATGGCTGAGTACAGGTGGCGGGGCTGGGCTGCCACTTGCCCAGTGGGGAGCCCGCCCCCGTACGTCCTTTGCCTTCAAACACCCGCAACCGGGAGATAATATCTAATTCTTAATATATATATATATTTTTTTAATAAAATAATATATAACGTGTCCTGTTCCGGGGGGTCAACGTGTTCGACTCTGACACCACGAATCTCGAATCCTACGTGTCCCGAATCCTCGTGTCAGGTGACTTAGCTTGGCTTTGATAGCATGAGAGAAGTCATTTGAGTGTCTTGTTATATTTTTGGATTTTGACTTAGTTTTGATAGAATTGTTCTTGAGGTTCTTTCAGTTGTTTGTTTGATTGGATTGCCTCAATATTCAGAAAAACTAAACTTGATTGATATTCCTGGAGATCTTTGATCTGTAAAAGCAGTTGATTTATTTTATTGTCCTTCTTAGTTGTGATGCCATAAATCATTTTTGTTGATGCTTCCTGTAGTTGTGCACACTCCTGTTTCTGGCACTTTTCAAGCTCTTGAAGCTAATCCTGATACCATAGTTGTAGAAGATTAGGTTGCTGTTGATATTCCTTTTCACTGAGTGATTCCTGTTGTTGTAGTTTGGCTTCAAGAGAATCAATTTTCTCTTTTTGCTTTTGATGGTATCTGAAGCTTTAATAGACCATCTATTTGCATGTGCCTGGTTGATTTTTTTAGAAGATGTTTTAGTACATCAGTTGAGTTCTTTCCCTTTACAAAAGGCTTCACACTGTGTATCAGTGGTTCATGCCAGTTCTCAACTTTGCTTGATTCTCTGGGAACTGTTGACAATTGACTATTAGAGCCATCAGTTGCTACTCTGAGCTTAATCTTCTTAAGAGACTTGTGAACCCCTTCCTCAACCTCATTCTTGTGCTCTCCTTGCCCCGCATTGGCCTCTGCTGCAAAGGGTGAAGAGGTCACTGTGGGAAAACTTAAGAAGATATAATTAATAATTTTATTATTGTTCAACAAATGATCAAAATTATGGGATAAATTTGAAGGAAAATGTAACAAGGGCATAAAATCGTATGTAAGTGCCAAAGTACCTAGAAGTGGCTTTTAAAACACAAGAAAGGATTTGCAAGCACATATCTCTATTAGAAGCATTATGTTTCAGCTTCTATTTTTCTTCTTGTTTGAATTTGTCAATTCCCATTACAAAACCATTTCCTGTAATTGCTTGCTGTAATATGCCTTTGCCCACTTGAACTTTTCTAGATGCTTTTGAACTACATTAGTTGAGCTATTGATCCTAACAGAGCTCAATTTATTGTTTTTTTTGAAACAAAACTTGAGTGGTTTATTGAGCTTGCAAAGTATGTACCATGAGAAGACTATAGAAAACAAGGGAAGTTAATACATTTTAACTAGTAACTTCCAAACTTCAAACTACTGTTAAACAAACTCTCCCTTGCAGAACCGTAAGTTTTGCTGATCCTAAAGAAAAGCTTGAATGTGGATTCATGGCATTCGTTGCTTTTGATGTTGATTCAAAATTTAAAAATTCTTATAAAACGTCGTGGAAGTGAAGAAAGATGTGATCTAGTATATTTAAATATAAAGATGTGATCTAGTATGTGATACAGACCTACCATACTTTTGAAAATATGAGATCTAGGTAAAGGAGGGGAACACCAAGTACAAATAAAAATATTTGTGACCCTGGCCCTGGCCATGAAGAAGGGTCTAAGCTTTGGGAGTTGTTCAGCCTGCTAAATACCAAAACTCCAGTTTCAAGATGGGTCCCTGCCCCGGATGACCTTAGACAGCCTTCTCTTGCAGCTAGCATGGTCACTGTTTAGTATTTGCTATGCTTATACCTTTTGATGTTATGAATAATCTGTCTTTACACTATGATTGTGGGTGTTTTGGATTTAATCCAGCATATGTATTTTATTTTGCTACTCTATGCTTCTGGAGACTGCATGTTCAGCCTGTTCTTTGATCTAAAGCACTGTAAAAACAGAACTGGTTCTGGAAATCATAAATCACATTTCATCCTAATTTGTTTCCTCTGTTTGAACTCAATCTACTTTTATGATATACTGATGAACTGTATCTCTTCTAGATGTTAATCATGGCAAGTCTAGGGTAAATTTTCGGCTGAAAGTCAAACTAATAGGGAACCAAAACAACCCTTCTTTTATGAACTTAATCCATGTCCAGGTAATATATTCAGAATATAAATATGTATGACCTCCCTTAAATATAATAACTAGATTGAGGTATGGCGGGTATATTACCGACGTACTTTGTAAGGAGATATTTAACATTTATTTTTGAGTTTTATTAGGAAAATAAGCTTTAGATGTCTTACCTTAGGAGCTAATAACCATACACTTCTGCATTATTCATACTAGGATAGAATACCCTGCATTAGGACAAGGAGGTCGCGAGACCACCCTCCTTGACCTCGGTACCAGTAAGATCCGCCTAGCGGGTAAAAAAAAAATAGCAAAACTATACCCGTTTATGAATGTGAAGTCGCAAAAGAAATTTACGTGTTAAAATTCGGTTGTCTACCTCAAAATTTTGATAAAATTTTATTATGTGTTCAGGAACCATTACAATGGTAAAGACATATGAGCGACGACGACGTGATCGGGCAGCATCACCACCATTAATGCCGCCACCATCGCCATCATCGTCCCCATCATCACCACCTAGACCATTATCAACATCAATCGCCCCAGCGCCAAAGTTGACTGTGATAATGAACTCCTTGGAAGCCTTATTGGAGACATTAAAAGAGTCCACTAAGGCTAAAACCAAAGAGGAATCTCAATATTTGGCTACCGGTTCAGCAAAACCAAAGAATTTTGAGCCCAGGAGATCGGAAGAAGACATCTCTAGGGAGCTTCAGAAAATCAGACTCCCAGAATTCTCAGGAGGTTGAGCAGGTGAACGCGCTGAAGCATGGTTGGAAGGAATGAACAGACGCTTTACGTTAAGAGAATATTTGTCTTCGGCAAAAACAAAAATTGTCGTGTTTCAACTAAAGGAAAGTGCCTTGATTTGGTGGGGAAATCTGGAAAAGCAGCTGCACCTTACATCAGATAATGCCCCTTGGGAACTATTTGAGGAAAGGTTTCGCGCAAAGTATTGCCTCCGTACTTTCAGCAACAGCAAGCAAGAGCCTTTTATATGTTAATTCAGGGAAGTAAAACAGTGGAAGAGTACGAGATAAGGTTTATGGAACTGGTAAAATACATTCACTACTTAGACTCGGATGAACGCCAGGCTGAACAATTCATTTTTGGGTTAAATCCTCGCATTAGAGCTTTGGTAAGCATGTGGAAGCCATCATCAGTAGCCGAGGCAGTCGAATGTGGTTGTTATGCAAAAGAGCACCTTGGGATCAAAAGGGATATGGGGCCAGCAGGGCCTGTCCAATCAGGATTTCCAGGAAAGACTCCCCGGAACTTCTTCAGGGGGGGTAGCTCGAGGCCACCTTACGGTAACAGGTTTACCCCAAGAAATATAGGAACGGGAACTCCCATGGCAGTAAACACTATAGCCGCGGGATCATCAAACACCAGTCCCTGGGCATCTCAAAGGACCACTAGTGGAGGGAGAAATTCGAGAGGAATCAACACGAGAGGACGAAGCTTGTTCTCTAGAAATTCACGCCCTGACTCAAGAAGATCAGCACCACTTAATTGTTGGGGATGTGGGGGACCGCACTTTCAACGGGACTGCCCCGGAGCTTCATTGAATATATTGCATAGGACTGGGAAGGAACCAAATTCAGACAACCGAGGTAATCATAGAATTCATGCAGTGGTCGACCGCGACCAAGCAGCACATCAATCCACTGTAGTGGAATCTTCAGGGACTATCAATGGTATAAAACTCAAAAT